>JAPDVR010000006.1:50125092-50372592 GCA_026230005.1 Gila orcuttii
AGCTTGTATAGGGCCCGATTCAAAACTCACTGGCCTTTCTAGGTTACAATGAAATACGGGCTGTAGAAGCCGGTCTTCATATCGGCCGGATGGACTGGCTCTATCACACCCAGTAGGACTGCGATCTCCGCACGCATGACAGGGGCCTGTTCGCTCAACACCGAAGTGCAGTGAACATCTGGCGGGCTTAGTTTGTCTGGCGGGCACCAGACAAACTAAATCGTATAGCCAAGTCTGATGGTACGGAGGAGCCAGCTGGATGGGCTGGGAAGCGCTAGCCAGGCTCCCAGAACCCGAGCCAGGGAAACCAGAGGCACCACAGACGTACCCCCGGTAGGGCAGCGAGGTGGAGACAGGGACCCGACTCGGAAGGCATATCGGCCCGAAGTCGGGTCAGAGTGTTCGGTGCAACACTTTCCTGTTTCCATGAGTCGGCAGTGGGTTGATGAGAGGACAACCTCGAACCGCACCAGGCTGCCGGCTGGCGATACAAGAGGGGGCTGAGGGTGGCAAGGCTTTACAGGGTTGCACAACACCAGTCTGGCTGTCTTGGGACTCAGAGATAGGGAATCGGCTCTTACTGAGAATTTGGGTACCGCTAGCTGAGACGCCAGTGGCGGAACATAATTTGAATCAACAAATGGGGCTGCTGAGACGGGTGGGGCTGTCTTCCTGCGAAGTCTCGACGTCACAGTAGAGCCGGGTGTGGAGTTGTTGTTTCTTTTGCAGGGCACTGATATCCTTGACAGTGAACAGATTGAGGGGCAGCCCCCGAGTGACTCAGTTAGCACATCGGGGAAAGCTCTTGGTTACCTCAGCCTGCTTCTGAACAGTGGAGAACCGCTGGGCAGTCTCAAACAGTGTCGTCAAAAAAGGCCACCTCGTGAGATGGGAGCATTGAGAAAGCGAACTTTGGCGATGTCTCGCTCCTCTGCAAGGCTTAGCTTGGGGGTGCTTCTGGACCACCAGGGTGGACATTATTTGGCCGAGGGCCAGCGCTGTGACTTTAATCATGGTTAGTCACTATGAGCAGCTCAACCCTGACTCAGAACTACCCTCGTGCATTATGAGTGTTTTGGCCTCCTCCCGACTTGCAGTGTGACTTGTGTCTGAACACAAAGAACTGATGGCTAACGCCACAACGACTACTAAAATCTTGTTAAGAGGGAGTTGTTATGGAGAGGAATTGCAGATCAAATAGGATTCAGGGAGTGAATTTGCACATTCACAGGCTTTAACCCTCTGGGGTCCGAGGGATTTTCTGGGTCCTGGAGGTGTTCTGACATGCTCCGACATTTGTGCTTTTTTCAGTTATTTATAAACATGTTAATGGCAAAGGTGTAAATTCACTCTATATAGCACAAACGGGGCTACCGTAATATGTGAGCAAAATGTATGTACATGTTTGTATTTTTGAGAGAATATTGTTCATGCATGGTTATTGAAAAAACTAAAACTTAAAGTGTCTGAAATAAGGCCACAAAACACATACTAAATATGTGTCCACAAGACTTTTGACTAATGGAAGTTGTCGCCTAGAGTTTTTGCTTCAAAATGATGTGAAAATCATCCTGCCTTATCATTCACATAACACAATAGATTGATTAAAATTGTGAAAAACATTTTTTTGTTTGCCAAGGCAATATGCGAATAGGCGTCAACTGCCCAACCCCCTTGTGAATAATTAGTTGGTTCACCTGAGAAGACAAAGACCCTGCATAGTAATGAGCCTTTCATTCAGGTGTGAGAAAGAATGCAAGGACCCCAAAGAATGCAAGGACAATATATTTATATATATACATACATACACACACACACATATATATATATATATGCTAAATATAAATGAAAGTCAAAAGCACATTTGTAGTCATACCTTGCTCTAAGCAAATCAAATGTGAGTAAAATAAATAAATAATCAGTCTGCTATAAACAAAGCAATTGTGAACGATAAATAAACAAAAGTAAAGGCAGGTATCTCACAGTAAATGCGTATGCCCCGTTGATGCGGGCTCTAAGCAAATCAAATGCTGCGTGTATAGTACCGGTGAAAAGTTTGGACACATTACTATTTTTAATATTAAAAAATAATAATAATTAAGAGTAACACAGTCACACATCTTTATGCCACTCTTGAAAACAGTTCCTGTTCAACTGAAGACATAAGTGAACATTGCATGCCTGGCATGTCATTGCATGCCTGGACATTGTCACATCTGTTATAAAAAAGAAGAAAGAAAAAGTGTGAGCATGCTGATAACACAATCAAAGAAACTGTATTATTATCATTATCAATCACTAATTACCATGGATTAAAAAAAGACATATTTGTAATTTCACACAAGAATAGGAACTTTTACATTATGACGATGTAAACACAATTAGGCTACATTTCATCTGTAAAATATTACGTCTATGCACTTAGTATTATTCTCGATCGCACTGAGAACTGAACGACACCTGCGTGTCCCTCTGCGAGGTGCTGGAGAAGGAGAGCTGCATGATGCAGCCACATTCCTAAAAAACAAAACAAAATAACTGTTAGCATACATTATGTATACAACAGAGTATCTGTTTATGGCCCATATAGAACGCACACATTTATGATAGGCTATACTCAATGAACGGATCGTTCGTGAACGACACATCACTACATTTCAAACATTTACACCTGTATTCACAAACAGTGCATAAGGCAGTAAGCATGATAATTAGTGTCATAGGCTAACCAAAACTGAACATTTGCGAGTATCTATGGCCCATATAGACCGCACGCATTTAGGGATAGGCTACACAATGAACGGATTGTTCACGAACGAACGACACATCACTAACTTACATTTCAAACATTTACACCGGTATTCACAAACAAGTATTTACGCATGATAAAGTGTCATAGGCTAACCAAAACTGAAAATTTATATATAAAATATATTGTATTTAGACAGTATCACGTATTTTACCGGAGTCTGAAATATATTTCTCTCAATCACATAACCTAGCAGTTATTCGCGAACAAAATGCATTACACATAAGGCAGTAGGCTATTTAACATGATAATCAGTGTCATAAACTAATCAAAACTGAGTGAAATATATGTAGGCTGATATACAAATATGTTTAGAGAATATCACATTTAAAAAGTTTACACGAGCGTACACGAATGTTAGGGATATTGTGAGGCAATATTTCCTATGTCAAAAGCTAGCCAAAACTAGGCAAAATATAGTCTGAAAATTCATTTGAGCTCTATATGATCAGAAAAGGAATTATATAACACAACTTACTCCGAACTTCTATCCTCGGCGAGATCAATTCGTTCTTGAAAATGCAGCCGTTCGTCGTCCGAGTCGCAATCTTCCTCTGAAGAAAAGGTGAATTCTTCATCGCTGTCCAGAATCATCTGAAGGGCCTCTTTGTCGGAGTAGCGTGCTGCCATCCTCAAAACGCGATGAACTATCAGTGAATCTGATAAAGAAACTTCGTGTTTTTATGGCATTGATCGGGGGGCGTGTGGCATGTGCTATGCATAGATCGCCTATTTACCATGTGAAAAGCTCTGGGGGCGTGGCGGTCTCTGCTAATTAAAGATAATGAAGGGAGAACGAAAAAACTGTACCTCTCCTTGGTTTCAAACGGATTACATAAACTGGAAATATTTATATTTTTAGTAAATTACTTCATTTAAAAGAAGAGAATTTCAGCTTCATAAAGAGAAATCTCTCGTATCTCTGTGACAAGTATTGACAGAGTTACAGTTCATTTTTCAGACGCGTTTCATAATGGACCTCACTGACAAAACGCGCATCATGTTTATTTTTCTTTATTTGACGAAAAGCACAACACTTTGTTTTTATTGTGAGTACCCACAAAAAAAAAGACACTTAACAGGATCTAATAATGTACAGCACTTATATGTAAGATCAAAATCAACAGAGTAATTTGAGTCTCTTTTGCACTGATAAGAAAAAAGTGAGCTGGTATCGCCGGCGAGACCCCAGAGGGTTAAAGATGCACAATGCATTATGTAGTCTGCCGGATCTGGCCCGTGTCCAGATCAGATGGAGGACCTGCATCTAGACACGACCACAATGCATCACTTTAGAGTCAGCAGAGATTGTGTCAACTACACTCTCCCCTCATCAGCACTGATCATCAACAAACCCGTCTCCATACCGGCGTGATGACTCTGGATAACTGGATAAATATTTTAAATGTTCTGATCTAATCTGATTTCTGACCTATAATAGTGCCTGAATCATAATCATAGACTGGTTGTTCGTTGGCCAGAGAAGAACCACCGACTGAGCCTGGTTTCTTCCAAGGTTTTTTTGTCCATTCTGTCACCTGATGGAGTTTTGGTTCCCTGCCACTGTCGCTTTTTTTTTCTTTGGCTTGCTTAGTTGGGGACATTTAATTTAATATTTAACAATATTATTGATCTGCCTGCATTGACACCATAATATGGGAATTGAACTGAGTTGGATGATGACATCGCAGTTTTCTCCAGAGTGGGTATACAAAAATGAACCATCACTGAACTTAAGCTGGACTGTGACGCTATTTTCTTCTAGAAACAAACTTTGTTTCATTATTTTCCTGTTATCCATGTAAAGCTGCTTTGAAACAATCTGTATAAACAAGTTATATAAATAAAGGTGACTTGACTTGACCCGATCTACTGAACCCGGAACATCCCTTTGATTATGATTAACTATTAACTACTTGTTTTTCTGGAGCAATGTAAATCAAGTACAAAAGACAGTAAATCAGGACACTATAAAAGGAACATGAGAGGCTGTGAGGATGACAGAGCAAGAGCTGGAAACAAACATCAGTGAAGAATGAAGGGTTTAGTATGTTTACTGCTGCTGTTGGAAACCTTTGTGTTTGTCGTACAACATCAGGTAGATGGAGGACTCAATGAGAATGAGATCAGTCAACAGCTCAGATCTGAGGACGGAAGACAGAATCCACCTCAAACAGACACTTTGAGAGATGAAGCTTCAACTGACAGCCAACAAAACTACCATCTGTTCTTCACTGACATCCATGCAGCGCTGAGAGAACTGACCGCCACGGTTACAGAGCAGAAAACAAACATCAGAGAACTGACCGCCACAGATACGGAGCAGAAAACAAACATCAGAGAACTGACCGCCACAGTTACAGAGCAGAAAACAAACATCAGAGAACTGACCGCCACGGTTACAGAGCAGAAAACAAACATCAGAGAACTGACCGCCACGGTTACAGAGCAGAAAACAAACATCAGAGAACTGACCGCCACGGTTACAGAGCAGAAAACAAACATCAGAGAACTGACCGCCACGGTTACAGAGCAGAAAACAAACATCAGAGAACTGACCGCCACAGTTACAGAGCAGAAAACAAACATCAGAGAACTGACCGCCACAGTTACAGAGCAGAAAACAAACATCAGAGAACTGACCGCCACAGTTACAGAGCAGAAAACAAACATCAGAGAACTGACCACCACGGTTACAGAGCAGAAAACAAACATCAGAGAACTGACCGCCACAGTTACAGAGCAGAAAACAAACATCAGAGAACTGACCACCACGGTTACAGAGCAGAAAACAAACAACAGAGCTTTAGAGAGGCAAATGAGGGAACAACAGACAGAACTGAATAAGAAAAATGATGGTACCTCACCAAAACATTCACTCTTGTATCAATGATCCTCAAAGTAAAACACCAATGCAATACATTGCATAGTGTAAATGTTAGTGTAAAATTTAATTTATACTGTGTAAATTGTGTTTCTATTACAATAAGCAGTGTAAATGTCATTTAACCAAATCTTTATTCCTTCACAGAAATTTTGAATCTTACTCTGGGTCAAGTGGAGTTGAGAAAGGAAAATAGAGGTTAAAGTGTGCTTGAATGATGTTAAATTCAGTGTATACATTCACAGCATAATAGATATATATATTACAATAATGTTTATGTTTTTCAATAACAGACAGAGAAATAGCTTTTTCAGCTTCACTGATGCAATCTGGCAGTGGACATACTGGTCCTTTTACCACTGACATCACACTAACCTACAAGAACGTCTTCACAAACATAGGGAACGCCTACAACCCAATTACAGGTAATTATCAATGAAATGAGTCATAAAACCTTCTGCTCAATTCAGACCTCTCTACAGTTGTGTAATGTGTATAAGAAAATTAAATGGTCTGCCAACCTTCAAGAACACAGTGTTCTTTGTAATTAAGCAATCATACAGGAAACATCTGATTCTGTATCTCTTGTTATTTGATTTAGGTATTTTCACAGCCCCACTGAAAGGAGCGTACATGTTCAGAATCTCTGTATTTGGTCATGGAGGAACTCCATCAGGTGCATTCATTGTTAAGAATGGAAATCATGTGGTTGTAGCATATGCTGTTCAGGCAAAGGATCGGTTAAACTCCTCTAATGGAGTTGTGTTGATCCTGGAGGTTAGAGATGTCGTCTATGTGAAACTTGACTCTGGCAGGAGGATACATGATAACCAGAATAACCACAACACTTTCAGTGGTTTCCTACTGTTTCCCTTAAAATAACAGGAGCTTTGCAGAATATGATTCCAATAATTCTGAACCAAGCATATGATTTAAGATGAAAATCATGAAGAGTCATTAACATGTGAACCTGTATTAATGAGAACTAATGTGTGTGTTTGAAATTTGCAATAGATTACTGTAAAAAACTCAGTATAATACTCTTATAAGTTCTGAGCTGTCTTTACATTGAGCACTGAGAGAGACAGGAGCCATGAATTTCACATGTGACTTGTGACAAGTATTTGTTAAAGTAGTCAATTAGAATGTTAAGTAATATCTTTTTAAGTGTAGTTTGTTATTGATCATTGATCTATATCTCTTAATCATACATAAATAAATAAGAAAATAAAGAGACATTGTGGGATTTTCTTTTCCTCATATTTTCATGAATGTTTCTCCAACAATGCTTGCTTTGAAGCACTCATGATATCATGTTTATCAGTCCCCACCAGGATTTTGCGACTTTTTGTGTGTATGTGTGCGTTTTAATGCTTCAATTGAGTACATGCGATGAACAACCGTATAAGTCCAAAAAAAAAAAAAAAAGAATGAGATAACCATGTGACATGAATGTATGTTTGCCACTTTGTATACAGAAGCACTTTGGGGGGGTGTTCGCACGACCAATACTCTGTATTTTAAACTTTAAAATAGTCTCACACGGGAAAAACTTTTATGTCCACTAACGAAAAATGGATACGCCGGTTGCTTTCATGTCCGCTGCGGACATTAATAATACAACTTCAACTTTTATTTATTTATATAGCACATTTACTAGCAACGTTGTTGCCCAAAGTGCTTCACAGTTAACTAAAAACAGTAAGACATTCATGTATAAAGACATATATGAAGGTAAGACCACTCACTCTTAGACATACCCCCTCACATAACAGTATAGGTAGGTCAGTGTAGAAATAATTAAAATAGTGAAAACTAAAAGAGAGTAAATTATATCTACAATGTACAATGCACTTAACTAAAAGCTAGGTTAAAAAGATACGTTTTTAATTGAGACTTAAAAATGCATATGGTCTGAGCTAGCCGGCTATGAGAGGGAAGACTGTTCCACACCTTGAGCCACAACTGAGAAAGCTCGGTCACCCTTTGACTTCTTTTTGGAATAAGGGACTGTCAGCAGAAGTTGGTTCGTTGATCTTAATGCCCTGCCTGATTTGTACGATCCTAAAAGGTCAGCAGTGTAGTTTGGGGACATGTTATGCATTGCTTTAAAAACCATTAATAAAATCTTATACTCAATCCTGTAATCAATACTGTTTAAATATGAATTGCGTGTCTGTGTGTGAATGAATGAATGGCACAGACGCGCGCGCGATGTTACTACAACATCTGTGCGTTCATTCACTCTCGCTCCTACATTAATAAACGTTATTTTTACATCCAAACTATATTGCTATAGCCAACTGAGATTTGCTCTAATCGCGATATAGAATAGTGTCTGTAATGACAACATGTCGTTGACTAGTTTTGGATAGATTATAAAGTTTTTACTCTAAAATAGACATCAAATAAGCTTTTGTTAGACAGTTTCTGCTCATATGTTAAATATATAGTATGTTTTGTCAAAAATAAACTAATCAACTGTTATAGTGTTTGTTCCAATGCAAGCTAGGCTATATCAAAATAATGAATCCTTAACTTTGAAATATGTATGATAAAATGTATTGGCCTAACTGTCACCTGCCCGTATACGGGCAACCTAAATTTACTTCACTATATTACTATTAAATCCTAATCTAGTCATGACAAACTATATATCGTTGGAAAGGTCTAAGACTCAAGAATACATATTTGTTGATGATTTTGCAGAAAAAATATATTTTGGAAGAGTAATGGATTAATATATGACAAGAGTGTGCATCAAAAAAATCTGTATCATTACAGGAGTTTTCACCTTTGTAACAAAAAGTCAACAACCAAACTTTTAATCATTCAAACTTTGATTTGCATGCTAAAAGTTCACAATAAAACATATATAATCTTGTATTTGTCAATAAAAAAATATAAAATAATATTATCCTCTAAAAAGTATATTATATATATTATCCTCTAAAATATATTATTATATTTTTTATCACCTTTTTTTATTACATCACATATTTTAGTAGTTATCATAAATTAGGTATCATTTGAAAGCTTACGAACTCAGAATTCATCCTGTGAAAACCATTTTGAAATTGAATGTTGCGTTACCATAGAAACGGTACTCTAAATTATTTTATCAGGCTCCGCACCTTTTGGGCATCATCATGTTTCATAATTTATGATCAAAACTTTTTCTAATCATGACAAAACACATATTGTCAGAAAGGTCTGAGTCTCAAGGTTCCATATTTTGTGACAGAAGTGATATTTGGACAGAAATTTATTAATATGTTATGGCAGAATGCACACAATTAAATTCAATGGAATTCAATGTCACCCGGTGGGTATTTTTGGTATTACGCCTAAACAAAATCTCATGGGAACTTCAATGTTTGGGATATCAACTTCAAATTTGGAATACAACTTGGTTAGATATATGGCTTTGACTTTCTATCATTCTATTAATTTATCCCACTTCAGCAATAATCTGCCAAGTGTCTTCTTTTAAAAGAGATAAACCGTAAGTCTTTAGTCCAAAGGGTTCATGAATCACAACCGTTTAAGTTTGGGTAGTGCATTTTCACGTCAACGCTCAAAAAGGGGGGTGACACAGCAGCAGGGATCACCGGTAAGAGCTGAGCTGGTCTGATGTTGTATGCACCAGCACTTGCTTCATTATGTTGTATGCACCAATATACTCTTGTTGCTTCATTGTTATCACTCCCTGTGATGTATTAGTCCCGCGTCGGCTCGAGCGTGTTCAGGGCGGTGCTGAAGGGTGAGGCGGGGCTTTAGTTCTTTTTTGTATTCACCTGCTACGGCATGTGTAACACTTTTCTGTCAACTCTGCATATATCTGTATTTTGAAAAAGAAGGGATTCAACTCGACCCTGAAAAGATCAAGTACAACGCCGCCCAGAGGGCAATCATGAAATTGATTCTCAATTCGCTTTGGGGGCGGTTCTCGTTAAGACAAAACCTGCCTCAAACGACCCTGGTGAACGACCCCGAGGATTTTACCAGAATCGTTTTTGGTAATACCGACACGTTGTCCTATTTCACATTCGTCTCGGACGACGTAGCTCTCGTTCAGCATAAACCTAACAAAGATGATGTTTGTAAGGCGCGTGACGTTAACGTGTTTCTAGGGGCGTTTACAACGGCTCACGCCCGACTGGAATTGTACGAATTGATGGACAGACTCGGCGACCAGCTTCTTTACTCAGATACGGACTCCGTCGTCTTTGTGTCTAGGGAGGGAGACTGGGAACCGCCTCTAGGGGATCATTTGGGGGAGTTGACGAGCGAGCTAGACGACGGTGACTTCATAACGTGTTTTTGCGCGAGTGGACCTAAATCTTATGGGTACAAGACGGCCAAAGGTAAGACGTGCATGAAAGCTAAGGGTATAACGTTGAATGCAAAAAACTCCCGAGCCATCTGTCTGGAATCCCTGATTGGTCTGGTCGACGGCTATGTGACGTCGCACGATAGTGCCAAACACATCCTGGCTCACACCGAAAATATCGTGAGGAATAAAAAGACTCTCACATTGCACAACAAATCAGTCGTTAAAAGGTTCAAGGTGGTGTATAATAAACGCAGACTTTTACCGGATTTCACCACCCTTCCTTATGGCTACTGATCAGATAATGCACAGAGGGTCGCAGGGTGTTTCCGATTTTGATTTCAGACTTCAACATCCATTTAGTTGTGTTATAAGCGGACCGTCCAATTCTGGAAAGTCTTATTTTGTAAAACTTTTGTTGGAAAAGGGTTTGACTATAATCTCCAAGAAAATTGAAAACATTGTATGGTTGTATGATTGCTGGCAGCCTTTGTACGACGATGTACTGAAATTGTACGACATTAAATTTGTGCATGGAATACCCGAGAGTCTGAATGATGATGATTTACTCCCCGTTCATAAAACAAATCTTCTCATCGTGGATGATTTGATGCAGCAAGCTAGCACCAACCTGGAACTCCAGCGCGTATTTACGCAATATTGTCACCATCGGAACCTCAGTGCCATCTATATAGTGCAAAATGTATTTGCACAGGGTAAGTCCAGTCGAACCATCAGCTTAAACGCCAATTATATGATTTTGTTTAAAAACCCCAGGGACGTCAATCAGGTAGCGATGCTAGGACGACAAATGTACCCGGGAAACACAAAATACTTTATGGAATGTTATCACGACGCGGTCAACCGATCTTTCGGATACCTATTGATAGACTATAAAGCGAAAACTCCAGAGCAGTACCGTCTCAGAACAGGATTGCTGTCCGACCGTCAAGTGGTTTATATCCCGAAAAAAAGAAGAACCTGATAAATCGTCATGTCCGCCAGACTTTGTAAACATCTGCCGGTGTTAAAACTGCTACATAAAGCGTCTCCTAAACAACGACGCGTTATTTTACAATCGGTGTCCGACGAATTCATTTTATCGCTGTGCGAATTGGCGCTAAACATCCTCTACGGCACGATCCCGGTCAATCGCCAGCAGTACCAAAAACTGAAAAAGAGAAAAGCGGAAATCAAATTTGTGGCCGATAAAAAAATTGGCATAGAGGCCAAGAAACGAGTTATCAACCAAAAGGGCGGCTTCCTTTTACCTTTATTAAGCGTCGCCGTCCCGTTCCTGACGAGCTTGATAGCCAATCGATAGGATGGAGTACGCTGAGAAGATGTATTTAGTTCCGCAGCATCAGCTGGATAAGATGAAAACTGAAAATGTACGCGAGAACATTCAACAGACTGTGGAAAACAATTTGGACGGTGCCATAAGAAATATTTTACATCGCACCGATTTGAATCCGTACGAAAAAGCCAAACTTTACACCAATACCAGGTTTTTGACCATCGTTAGACAAGGGGATCGTGAGACCGGGGTTTTAACCCTCTCGTTACCCCATACGGATGACGATCATAAAGATGCGCAAACGCCTACCGCCCCCCACACTGCTAATGTTGAAGACGGCGTTGCTGAGGGGGCTGTGGTGGACGAAGTGCTGAAGAATGTCCCTTCGAGAAGCGTGAAAAACAGTAGATACATATTAGACAAGATGTCTAAAGCTAAAGGACTAAGCGGCTGGAACGAATCAGGGGAGTTTGTGTTCAAGGGTAAAGTCGTACCAGGTTCACACATGGTTGATTTGTTAAAAAATGTGACAGCCCCCCAAAAGGTTCGGGATGACCGGAGACCTCTAGGATGGTCGGAGTTTCTACAGGCTTTTGGCGAGTTAAACATTCCTTTTTCTACCGTACCGAATCAACAGGTCAGGAGCGTGATTAAATCTCTAAAGAGTAACCCCATCACCCCCGCCACCACACCCGATGTTAGACCTTATAAAAAGGCACGAAAATATTCACGCTACAGGACTCCGAAAGACTCTGTGTTTAAAATATCGACCGGTGATCCGAGGCAATGGTTGGAATTTTAACGAATGTATCTTACGATTAAATAAAGACGATAAAATATAAATGGTTTTAAGATTTTTTTATTTATAGATCAAACATGTTTGCACACAGGATGATATTTTATCATTACACACATGCGGTCTTAATCTCTTCACAAATAGGGATACCATTTTATCATTTTTAATATAATCGTCGGTGTATAGTTTCATCACATGGGCATAGTCACAACCTTTAGCTAAATGATATAGAAAAAACAAACAGTGCTCCCCGCAGGTATTGGATGAATAATCCTGGACTTGTCTGTCGGAATATAATACTTGGGGGTGGTTGGTCGCTAGAAAGTGATCGATGCTGGTTGGGAAGCGGGGGCTGTTGGGTGGATTGCCAAAGCTGTCGAAAAAACAAGCGGGCCCCTCTTCGGGTAAATAAACGGCGATCCAATGTTCACCGGGTAGCCGAGCAGGGTCGGTGTTAATGATCCCCATCGCAGGTAAGGTCCTCACAGGTTTTTTGGGTAGTTGATCGCTCGGTTGAACCCCAAGAAAATGTGTTCTGCACGTCATTTTATCCACGATAGCTGTGAGTTGAAGCGTGTTCATCTCTCAATAGTAATCGATCAGCACCTGTCTGCGGTTAGACACTTCAATGAGAGAATCAAAAACGGCGTAAATGATTAAGTTAACGGTATTCAGCAGCGGTTGTCTGAAACGTGCTTCGTGTATCCGTTCATGAAATCGTCACTGTTGATACAGAGCGCGCGGTCTTTAAGGTGTCTACCGGTCGCCATCAATAGCTGATAAAATTCACGCGCTGCCAGACCGGCTTCGAAATTAGGTTGTAGAGGTTTAGCGGGGAATTGCTGAGAGTCGACGTAGAAGGCTAAGAACTCCAGATTGAAATGTTTGAACGCGAATGGATTTTTTGTGTAGGATCCGGTGAATGCGTCGTTGTCTACCATGGCGATGATGATAGACTTTGGTAATGTTCCTAAAAACAGATTTTCTTGATTCAGAACACGAGACCCGTTAGGGATTGAGAACGTTTTTAGACAGACCCTGACGACGGCATACTTGGCCGTTGTTGACAGTAACGCCTGTGCGTGAGCCAGTCTCACCGGGGGTGAAACAGACACTTTCTTGACAAATAGGGATGCTGCCGTTATATTTAATTTGTAAGCAATGTCGTCGGCCCTCATCAGGCAGAATTCATCTTTTGCTCGAATAAATCGCAGCTTAACATCCACCCCATTCAGTAAAAGTTTCTCCTGGAAGAATATATCGGCGTGTATGGGGGTAAACAGTTCCACCTCCCTGCTCCGACTGGTATAGGTCGCCCTCTTTGTCAATCCAGCGTTATTGCCAGGGGGGTCATGAACGTCCATCTGACCCGCGGAATCTTTGTGAAACAACGATGTGGAGAACAGAGATTCCAGCGTATCCTTACCGTAGTTGAGCAGACTCTCTATGATACACCGATAAGGATAGGTGCTTGACCTTTGAGATATCAGACGATCACCCAGGGTTATGTCGACTTGTGAAAATATAGTAGCTCCCGGGTAGTTAATCAGCCCGACCCTAGCCGGATGCGCGATATCCTCCCCATCAGGGTCCGTGATTTTCACCCGTAGATAGAGCATGGTGTTATTGAGATCCACATAATCATCCCCGTTTCCCGCGATAAAAAACTCTATCTGGGCAGAGGGCGAAAGGGCCGATAACGGAGCTACTTCTAAATAGCTGTTTTTCTCGATGATGGTCTGTGTCAGAGGTACCGTAAATAAGTCCAGCTCGGACTTGATGCACTCCCCCGACATACGATGCAGTAACGCCATTTTAGAATATGGTTTTTACCCCTCTCTTGACCGATGCGTTTCGCCTAACAGTCTTCTTACGCTTTCTACTTACGAGTGAGCGCTTGTTTGATACACGTGTTGTTTTCTTCCTTTTCACCCCCGATTGACCACGCCTTCTCACACCGGGAGGTTTGGACGTTCTCTTACGGGCCATGACCATCAGACCGGACCCCCCTTGAGCTCTAGCATCATTGTCGTGCGAACGCATCAATACGTTTGAGAAGACGTCGGATGCTATATTTTTAGCAGCTGATTTTAGGTGGGGCTTTGCTATGCTGAAGCCTCTTTTTAACAGAGGTACGGCCATCCGGAACAGACCTCTAAAAATACCCCCTAAGCCGCTACCGTACATAACCCCTCCCCCGGCATAACCGGGTAAAGCTCCGCCGGCTTGGTTTTGGTAGTAGGCAACATAGTCCGGACTCTCTCTAGGTCTATAATGATAATTCATTTTTTGGTTTAAAGTGCAGTTTTACGATGACTTTCCCGTAAGTGAAGGGTACTGGCTTGTTTTGATCGTCCTTAACCTCTATGGTGATGTCGGTGATGTGATCCTTGGCGATCGATGCGTAATGCGGCTTGTCGTATCTAGCAATGACCGTGTCATTGGTTTTACCCGATATATGTACGCATCTCAAAAGGGGTACGTGAGAATCGCCGACCACTTGATATTGGATAATGTCCGTGTAGATGTAGAATGTGTAGAACCCTGCGTTGATGTCGCATTGATGAGGAGCGTACGTCATAATGGTTTTCGTCAAATCTGCTTCTTTATCGTAGCTCGATTGTCCGAGATAGCCCCCCGTCGCTGCTCCTAAAATAATGCAGAGTCTCCCTCGGAAGTAGAGTGAAACGTTGGGTTTTGCCACCAGAAACAATTTGTTTTTTATTTCATCGTGAGTCAATACCCCATGATTTAGGATGAGTTGATTTATAACACGAATGATGGCGCGAATATTTGAGGTACCCTCCGGCTATGTTTAATTGCATCGCTCTGTTTTTTTTTTAATCGTATCACCATCCGGCTCAATTTTTAGGGTGAAATATCCTTCTTTGTCGTTAAAGCTATACCAACTTCTAGGATATTCGATTTCGGCTAGTCCGACTTGCCAGGGTGCTTTCAAGCTTATAGCTTTTGGTAGTCTGGTTGTATAGCTGGATATTCGATTTTGGGGGTAAATCCACGACGATGCGTTGCACGGTAGCGTGACGTAGAACCCATGCTCGTCCATGACGGTCCTCGACTCGTATGATCTCATCCGTTATGGTTGATGCGTTTTAAGGAGATTGCAAGTCCACCACAGTTTTTTTATCTACGTAGCTGTTAAATTTTGAAGGCCATCCTAGCCATTTCACTAAAACAAGCGTAGATTTGCCTTGTTTTTTCTGCCCTAAAATCTTTTCCACCTTAAAAGATTTGTTTTTACTCACAATTATTTTTTGCAGCTCTTTTTCATAAAAAACCCCTTCGAGGACTTCGCCGTCATAATCGCTGAGTCTGTAGACCGGGGGGTGGCGCGGAATACATGAGGATACGGTGAAAAACTCTTCCGTGTAGTTCTGCTCGTAACCTTTGGCGAACGGACCTCTCACTTTAGAAATCCTGACGACGTTGCCGACTTTGAACTTTAATACGGGTTTCTCGGTCTTATTCTTCTTTACATCCCCGTACAAGTTTTGAAACACTTTACCCTCATTGACTCTGCTGACGTCCACGGGTCTCATTCTGATACTGCGATGATAACTGGTATTGTACCCCTGAATAATGTCTTGTAAAACATCTATGTATCGTCGCGAATTGGTGGCTGTTAAAAATCTCCACATGCGACTTTTTAACGTTCTATTAAATCGTTCGACGACGCTGGCTTTCAAATCGGTAGCGGTAGCGAAATGATTAATGCCATGCTTTTTCATTAGATTTTGAAAATGTTTGTTAAAAAATTCCTTTCCCTGATCCGTCTGCAATTTCTGCGGGACACGACCCTCTTCGAGTATAGACTCAAACGCATTAGTAACCTCAACCCCGCTCTTATTCTTCAACACCTTGGTCCAGGCGTGTTTGCTGAAAACGTCTACGCAGGTCAACAGATATTTATGACCGTCATTATCCCGGGCATAAGCGGTCATGTCGACCAGATCGGCCTGGAATTGACTATCGATTCCGTATACAACCACCCTATTTCGTTTGTATTTTATCGGCGCTGTTTTG
Source organism: Gila orcuttii (assembly GCA_026230005.1). Classification (NCBI taxonomy): domain Eukaryota; kingdom Metazoa; phylum Chordata; class Actinopteri; order Cypriniformes; family Leuciscidae; genus Gila; species Gila orcuttii. The sequence goes on from JAPDVR010000006.1 coordinate 50,141,256, forward strand.
TGTAATGTGTAAGCATCCTCCCCAGCCAGCCATTCTGAAACCTGTTTATCGCTTAGACGGACTGCGCTATCTTTTAAGACGGCATCTTTTAATCGTTTTTTTTCCCCCTAAAGAACCTGGGTTGGACGGTGTATAATAAGCCTTTTTCATGAGCTCGGACATGATGATGTTTCAGCCGCTGTGAAAGAATGAGAGGTGCGGATGATTTGAATCAATCTTTTATTAAAAAAATAATGAGGTTACAGGATAGACACGCTAAGTAAAAATGGTTATAATGAATATAATACAATCTAAGTAAAATGAATATAATACGACACACAAAGTAAAATGGTTATAATGACATGCATGATCAAAGTAAAAATGAATATAATGACATGTCTACATGCTCAAAGTAAAATGAATATAATACAACGGTCTAATCACAATCTAGCCATAATAAAAAGTCACGGAACACAAACATGTTTCTGTCTAGGACATAATCGGTAAACAGTTCAATAATTCGGTCGACGTTGTTAATCAATTGACTACGTTCGACCATCTCCTCCTCATCGTCAGTGTCTAACCCTTTTGACTTTTTGACCAAATGGATACATACATCGACTACAAACGTGAACATGCTCAATGTATCATAGACACCGATGTCAGGCCGTGAACCGTACATCCAATCGAGAACCTGTTTTATCACATCGCATACTGGCTCGTCATTGTCAAGACATGCGGAGGTCATAGAGTACCATGTATTGTTACGACCCAGACTTCTTACATTTATTATCATTTTCTTGAGATTGGTCTCACGTGTAGTGTCGTCATCATCATCACGTGGAATTTCAAACGGGGAATCGGGTGCCTCCTCAATAATCTTGTTCATAAGACCGATGATCTGGTCTTTGTAATGATCTTTAAACATGGATGCGATAAAGTGCGTTATACTACCCGCAACACCCATGTCGGGGGAGGTTTGATCACTGGTCATTGATGATTGAGAGACCTTCCCAGAGATCAACGACGTCGTAGATGATCTCCTTGCAGGGTTTGTCCAGAAATCTCCCCCTGATTTCTTCTAGCTTGCCAGTGATGAATGGTTCGTCTTTTAATTCACGCAGAATAGCTCCGACTGTTCCTTGAATACGGTGGGGTCGAGATTTTAACCCGCACCGGTTGAGGATAATAGTGATGATGGTATGAAAATTGAGTTTAAACAGTGTTAGAAATGGAAATGAAATGGTCCAAACGAAAAGTGCCCCAAATCTTGGTCCTTTATTATGAACAGATAATACAATACACCAGCGCTGGTTGGAGTAGAAGCTCAACCCAATATCCTTTGTCTAGGGTTTATATAGTGAAAGTCTTAAACAAAAGAATACAAGTCCAACCAATAAAATCAAACATTACATCATAGATATCATATAGACGTTATATAACAGCTTCTTAATATGGGCAATATCCTGTTAAATTTCCACAGGATCCTTAGGATCCTAGGAGCTTTTCAAACACACAATGTATAGAAGTGGAATGAACATAGAGAGAGAAAAAGAGAGAGAAAGAGAAAGGAGGGGTGAGCAACTTCTATTAATGAATACCAGATGTTTAACATACACACAAAAGGAAAGAAGAATGTGCAGACGTGGCAGTTATGCTGGCTAGAATAAAAATCATACATAGACTATTGTTTTGTATGCTGAAGGAGAAAGATATTTCTAACAATGGCCACTTTGATAAGATGATTATAATAGAATTATCGTATCACATACTTTTCAGCATACTCATTCTAGTACAATAATACATGAGATATTCTTCAATCAAACATTTCCTTCAAAATCACTAATACTTAACAGTTCTATTCATCAAAGCATATTTGCGAAAATACAACAGTATTCATAGCACGATGAATCTTAATGGATTCAGTTATAATTATTGCTAATCTCAATCAGCAATCTCGTTACTCGTCTACTTCTCTTCCTCGTTCTCCTTTCGATCACCGCTTCCGCATAGGCTTATGCGTTCCCCTGGGATGGAGCTGGTTTCACTCGGCTAGCATGGATCCACTGTGGCTGGAGATCAGTCAGAACACCTGTCCTCGTCACAGCGATAACCGTGGATGGTCCTAAGTAGTTCGGCTCACCGAGTTTCGTGGGCTTCAGACATCTTATCAGCACCTGCTGTCCTGGAACAAAAGGATGAGTCGGCTTTTCTGAAGGAAGAGGGAGAGAGAGAGACATCACCATTTATGCCATTCAACGTTCTAACTAGGGAATCCACGTAATCTGCAATGATCACCTCCGTGTCACCTGTGGAGAGATTGCCAGCGCGACCTCTGACCCAAGGGGTCGGGAAAGGTCTACCCATCAGAATTTCAAATGGAGACATTTTTGTGGTTGCCGATGGAGACATTCTCATTTCCGTCAATACGGCAGGCAGCAAATCAACCCAATTTCTGCCTGTATCTAGACACGCCTTATTCAGACGTTCTTTTATCGTCTTATTGGTCCGTTCCACATTCCCGGAGGATTGTGGCGAATAGGGAATATGGAAGTGCCAATTAATATTAAGTTCTTTGGCCAATAATTGTGTGACTTTTGAAGCAAACCATTATCACTTGCGATAACGGTTGGAATACCGAAGCGCGGTATAATTTCTTTTGCAAGAACCTTTACAACCGTCTGCGCGTTTTCTTTACCACACGGAAAAGCTTCTGGCCACTTCGAAAATCGATCAACAATCACGAGCAAATATTTGTGATTTCCACATGGAGGCATGTGTGTAAAATCGATCTGTAAATATTGAAAAGGAAGCTCAGGATGCGGTAAAGCGTCATGGCGGGTTGCCTTGTGCCTGTTTGTTTGTGCACACACTAAGCAAGCATCCAATATCAACAAAGTATTCTTCCGAACATTTGCTATGCAGTATGATTGATTCAAATTTTGGATCACTTTTTCTTTTGACACATGTGATACCCCGTGATAATGCCTGCACAGCATTACAATGGTGGACGCTGGTAGAGCGATTCTACCCTGCTTGTCTCTTAGAATACCAGCTTGATCTGGTTTTACTTCGTTCGCGGCCCAATGAATCAGGTCGGCTTGCGTAGGGTTAGCTTGTAGTACTTTAATGTCCAAATCATTGATTAGCGAATTCATCATAGGCACCTCGGTGCTCTGTTCATTTACATATGGACTAAGTATTACTTCTTTAGCAGCCCATTTCGCGACCTCATCTGCAAACCTGTTTCCCTTAGCCTCATCTGATTCACCTGTTTTATGACCAGGTACTTTAATGACAGCAAGTTTCGATGGTTGCTGTGCTGCACTGATGAGCTCGGCCACGATGTTATGATGGGAAATTGGTTTTCCGTCGGAGGTTTTGAAATTTCTTTCTTCCCACAATTTAGCAAAATCATGGACAACGCCGTACGCATATTTGGAGTCAGTGTATATATTGATGCACTGACCTTTTGCCAATTGACAAGCTCTCGTTAGAGCAATTAATTCTGCTACTTGCGCTGATTTATATGGCAACGAATATGCCTCAATTACACGATCAGGTAATTCAACAATAGCATATCCACACAAGTATAAATTGTCATTTGGCTTGAAACAGGATCCGTCTATATACCAATTATCTCCCTCCTCCAGGACAGATGTAGACACATCTGGCCTGCAGGCAGTCGAAGTTTGGAGTCTGGTCAGGCAGTCGTGGTCATCACTCTCAAATTCACCATCCGTCAACAACCTGTGCAGATGTACAGTAGGGCCATGAATAACAGAAGTTACTTTCAATGTTAAATTATCAGTTGCTAATAATATAGCCTCATAGCCAGAACGGCGTTGAGCAGACATGTGTTGAGTAGAAATATTTTGCATAATTGTTCCCACTTGGTGTGATGTGTGAACTGTGAGTGGATGTGATAAAACAACCCTTTCAGCATCCTGTACCATGATCGCTGCAGCAGCCACTGCACGTAAACAGGCCGGGAGTCCCCGAGCCACTGGATCAAGAGTTTTAGACAAATAAGCAACTGGACGGAAAGTACCCCCATGCTCTTGGGCCAGGATTCCAGCGGCCGTGCCCCCACCTTCGTGCACGTACAAGTGAAAATCTGTGGTATATGACGGAAGGCCGAGGGCAGGAGGCCTTAACAGGGAGGACTTCAAATGTCTGAACGCTTGGTCCATTTCACTTGTCCATGTAATGTCCTCTTTGTCATCCAGCGTAGCATCTCGCAGGATTTTGTCATACATGGAACAGTTCGGCACCCATGATCGACAGTAATTGACCAGTCCCAGAAAGCTTTGCATTTGCTTCCGTGTCGAAGGGTGCTTGAACGAAGCGATGGCTTTGACTCTGTCCGCCGACAGGCGAACTTGGCCTTGTGACAGTTCATGGCCGAGGTAATTGACTTTCCTCTGCACCCACTGCAGTTTCTCTTTAGATGCCTTGAAACCAGCCTCTGCTAAAACGTTGCAGACAATAGTAGTGGCAGCAGCACACAGGTCCGCAGAAGCACCAGTGACGAGAATGTCATCAGCGTATTGGAGCAGACAGGTGTCAGGAGGGAGTCTGACATCCTTCAGCGTTGCGTGCACTACAGCGGAGAACACCGCAGGGGAATCCTTAAATCCCTGGGGTAATCGAGTCCAGCTGTATTGGCAATTCTGAAAACAGAAAGCAAAAAGTGGCTGTGTTCGTTGGTCAACAGGAATGCTGAAAAAGGCGGAACATAAATCAATAACAGAAAAGAATGCATGTTCCAAAGGGATAGAATTAATAATAGTCTGTACATCTGGCACAATAGGAGCAAGTGGTTTTATCAAATCATTAATTTTTCTCAAATCTTGCGTCAAGCGCCAAGAACCATTTGCTTTCTTAATTGGATTAATTGGTGTGTTGTAAGGTGAATGAGTGGGGACCAAAATGCCTTGGGCCAGAAACTGATCAATGAGACCTCGAATTCCCTCCTCTTTTTCCTTTGAAAGCGGGTATTGTTTTTGAAACACAGGCCTATTCGTTGTCAAATTGGCCACATAAGGTTGAATGTCGAGTAGGCCTACGTCATCCTTATGCGCCGCCCACAGTTTCGGGTTTACCCCAGCAACTTCCTGTCCGAGCTCAGTTGCAGACACATCCTCGAAGGGAGCACTTCCTGTGTAGGTCGTAAGAGAAAAGGCTGCTGGAAACATGAGTTGCAAAGAGTCAGAGTCAAATTCCAATTTAACACCCATCTTGTGCATTAAATCTCTACCTAACAAACAGAATGGAGAATCGGGAATTATTGCAAACTCATGCATTTTGAATAATGATGGTACATCATTAGAGGTAACTGGTAAAGTTGGTGTCAAATTACAAACCACAGGAACATTGTCTATTCCTATAGAATTTAGTTTTTTTCCTGTAATTGGTCCCTCATACACAGTAGAAGACAGCGATGAGATGGAGGCTCCGCTGTCAATTAAAAAAACATATGGCTTGTGGTCAACATTCAATTCAATAAAGGGCAAAACATTTGACTTGTTTGCATAACTCATTGAAATCTGTGAAAAGTTATCAGAAAAATGCAGCACCTTTTCCTGGCACAGTCATTGCTTTTGCCATGCGTTTGGATAAACAGGTCTCTGTCTTTCAGAGGGAGGAATGAAGGGAGGGGGTTTTGGCATCGGGCCATCAGAGCGCCTGAACATCTGTTTATCATTATTTCGCTGAAATCTCTCAGCTCTTTTCTTACAAAAGCGTTGTGTGTGTCCGCGACACCCACAGAAAAAACACTTTACGTCCCTTCTGTCATTGGGTGGCGGGCGATTTTGGACAGCGGAACTAACTTGAAACATTGCGGGAACTTTTCCTCTGGAGTGGTCAAATGCCCCAGCAGACGAAAGTTCACGCAAGCGTCTTCCCAAGTCATCAACAGAAATGTTACTAATGTTGGTGGTAGTGATTCGAATCATTTGTGCAGTCTTGTTGTGCATGTTATTCAAAAACGTTGTCACAAACAGTAAATTATTATCATCAACAGGGTACAGTCTATTTTTTATAAGTTCAGAAACAGCAGTTTGAATACTCTCGTATTGTGGAGGGAGGGTTTGAAGCGTCTGTTTTTCCTCCAGCGGGAGAGACTTTTTTTCTCTCTCCGCTGGAGAAGAAAAGGCAGCAGAAACACTCTCCCTCACAGTCAGTTCAGCAGTTGGGACAATATTATTGTCCATATTCTCAACTCTTTGTGGACCTTTGTTCCAATAACATTGCATGTCCTTCCAAATTTTATAAGACTGTTTCATGTAAGAATAGTCCCAATCAGGGTCGCCCCAATTTCCAAAAATCATGCCCTTTGCTGCGAGCATGTCATTTTCTTTGAATGAGCCGTCTCGCAGAAACGGATCTAATTGTGTTTTGCCAGTTGACCAGCCAGCTAAATTTGTCAAATATGGCTCCGTAAAAAATGCTTGATTATTTCTAATCATAAAGTCTTTCGGAGATTCATCTTTTAACGGTGGACTAATTTTATTCCCCATTATCAACACAAAAATTTCTCCGTAATGCAACTTAAACAAATAAGAGTATGGCCAAATAGAAAACAAAGAAAAACATGCAGTTTAGGATTAATTGTGTTAGTAAATTGGCCAATAAAGAGAAAAGGAAATATATATATAAAAACGAAAAGAAGAAAAAAGAGAAATAAAAATAAAAAATAAAAAGAGAAAAAAAATAAAAAATTAAAATATGTATTATCTATCCATAACCAGGACCAAAGATAAAACGAAATATAATTTGCAAGAGAAAAACCGAATATCTCGTGTCAAATCTATATTTCCAAACGGAGGAAAGTGATCAGTTTTCCTACCGTTCTTCCCGCGTTCGATCACAAACACGAGGATAACGTCCCGTATTTATTTATACGACGGACAAACGTCCCGCATTTATTCATGCGACGGACAGGCGTCCCGCACATACGACGGACAGGCGTCCCGCAGGTACGACGGACAAGCGTCCCGCATATACGACGGACAAGCGTCTCGCATATACGACGGACAAACAAACAAATTTCACCAAATATGGTGAAAATCACGGCACTATAGGTAAACTTTTCTCAGCAGACAGGAAGAATCAACCTTTTCTTTTGTAAAAAAAATTTTTAATTCTTACCTGTCTGGAGAAATCCCGGACGAGCAACCAAATTGTTAGAAATGGAAATGAAATGGTCCAAACGAAAAGTGCCCCAAATCTTGGTCCTTTATTATGAACAGATAATACAATACACCAGCGCTGGTTGGAGTAGAAGCTCAACCCAATATCCTTTGTCTAGGGTTTATATAGTGAAAGTCTTAAACAAAAGAATACAAGTCCAACCAATAAAATCAAACATTACATCATAGATATCATATAGACGTTATATAACAGCTTCTTAATATGGGCAATATCCTGTTAAATTTCCACAGGATCCTTAGGATCCTAGGAGCTTTTCAAACACACAATGTATAGAAGTGGAACGAACATAGAGAGAGAAAAAGAGAGAGAAAGAGAAAGGAGGGGTGAGCAACTTCTATTAATGAATACCAGATGTTTAACATACACACAAAAGGAAAGAAGAATGTGCAGACGTGGCAGTTATGCTGGCTAGAATAAAAATCATACATAGACTATTGTTTTGTATGCTGAAGGAGAAAGATATTTCTAACAAACAGCTTGCCTGACAGTTCGTCAAAGTGTGTGTCGAAGAAGTAGGTAGAGGGGTCAAACAGGCACGAATGTTGCAGCTGGCTAGGATGATCGATCGCACACCCCTCACATTCGTCCTTGAGCTTGTCACCGATGAGATGTTGCAGCAACACCACGACCGCTGCTTTTATGATTTTGAAGCCGACGTCGCTGAAACATCCGTCTGTAGTGTCGAAACATGGTTTAGCAACTGGGTCGTCACGTTCATCAAACGAGTAAGTCGGGTTGTAAGGTTCGTAGTCTGTGCACAAATTAGCACCCCAGTCTTTGTGGAGGTCCGATGGTCCGGCGTCGTTGGTCAGAATATGGTCGATAGCGTTGTCGTCAGGGTCGAGAAAACTGCCGAAAGAGATACCGCAGCTGCACACGTGCGCGGGTTCTGGACCTCCGTCTTCAGCCATGGTTTATATGTGTTTGCTTGGGTGGGTCTGCTCGCCGGAATTTATGGGTGTAGAAGAGGGCGGGACGTTCTAGACTTTCAACCACGGTTTATAAAGACGCTTGGGAGGGTCTGACAGTTGAGCTTTACGATGACTGTAGTGAATGGGCGTGGACGGTCTATCAAACGAACTGCTCCGTGCGCATCTCTCGGGGTGGAACAGCTGCACTTTGATTTTGTTGTATCCGTCATGCATGTCACACCATTTGAACATCTTGTCGATGGTTGAAAAAACAGTACTCAGCAGAATCAGATCGCACCAATTGAACACAAATTGCATTTCGTACTGATCGTGATGCTCGTTAGGCCGGATGACTCCTGATCGGGTGCTGTTGAGCTTTGTCTTGTCTTTACAGCAGAATATGTAGACGGAATCATTCGGCTTCTTTTTAGTATGGTCACCTACCACCCGGTACCGGCTGTTCGGGCTTACCCCATCCCACTCGGCAGTGTACAAAGGCTCTTCGCCGATGTCGTGCAGATCCTTCCAGACAAACATGTAAAATAGAGTCCAGTCTTTTTCAGGAAATACAACGCACGCGTCTTCCCCAGGCTGAAACTCACCCACACCGCCAGTGGTGTAGAGTATAACAATTCGCGAGGGTTTATGAAATTTGTACCCGAATACACGGTTACTACACATCATAAATTCAGCTTGAGTCCATTCCGAAGTTTCATGGAGAAAGTTTGTCAAACGGACGTGCCCGATGGACTTTCTCGGCGCCATAGTCAGACTTTCCATCATCTTGCTGGTCAGCCCCATCTCTGGGGTTTTAGGGGAGGATGAACCGTCCATGCTCTCGTAGCTCATGTTTCTCTTTCTGGTCGTAAGGCAACACAGGGCCCTCATTTATATAGCGTGCTCAGGAATGCCAGGATATCGGGTGTCACACACATTTAGCTCAAAGACTGTCTAAATGCAGAAGGCCGGTGAGAGAATCACTCGGAGGAACTCTTTTCAACTTTAACCCAATTCTTCAGTACTCTGAAATGGTAAGATGATTTTATTTTTTATTTTTATTTTATTTTAAGATATTTATTTTAAAGGAATTAATGTTGTTCAACTTTAGTTAGTGTGAGATATTTTCTCACTTTCACTCCCCAGCAGGGGGATGCAGGAATTGGGGTCACGCACAAACTCACAGACAGACCCACACACTTAGCGCGGAGACCATGCCTGTCATGCGCTGGTGTTTGAGAGAGAATCACTCGGAGGAATCACACACACACACACACACACACACACACACAGTGCGTAGACTGTCAGATGCAAAAGGCACTCTTTCCAAAAGAGGAACTCTTTTCAACTTTTTCAAAAGATCCTCAACTCTGAAACGGTAAGATGATTTTATTTTTGGACACCCCTATGTTTTATTCTAATCTATATGCGACATTAGAAAAATTATTTTCTCACTAACCCCGACACAGCTGGCATGGAGGGAATTTCCCACAGCAAAAAGTTATTTTCCCCGGGGGGTCACTAGGCCAAAATCAATGGGGTAAAACTAAATGGCAAAATCATCCATCATAATCCGGATCAAAGACAACTGTCAAACCCAGATCAACCCTAACAACTGGCAACTTGACGTATAATACAAAGGTCAATAGGGCAAAGACAACTGTCAACTTGATCGATCGATAGGTCAAAGGTTAATCCCTACATCAAAGGACCTCCGGAGGACCCCGGAAGGTCAAAGGTTACCCCGCCCACCTGTCAACTTGATCGATCGATAGGTCAAAGGTTAATCCCTACATCAAAGGGACCTCCGGAGGACCCCCGGAAGGTCAAAGGTTAGCCCCGCCCACCTGTCAATCATAGGGTCATAAATCATCTTGACACAAGGTGAATCGTATTACTACTCACTTCGGTAAGCTGTAAATAACGTTAATAAAATTAAAGTACTTTACTTTCTTTAAAACACACGGTGGTCATGGTTTAGCAGTACCTTTGTCTGTCTTTTTTTTTTTAAGTCTGTAGGAGTATTACTGTTGTTGAGTTTCATCATGATAATGGTCATTTAGCTGCTGTGTTTTCTGATGCTTTTCTAAACGTAGCATATTATCAATACAGATTTTTAGTGGTAAGATTAGGCCGTAGTCATTTGTCTTGTTGGTGTGCTTGTTTTAACAAGAGAAATAATCGACTTTCACTTTATTTAGAGGGCTAAACCAACAAGGCACAGACCAACATTTGCTGACAAAGGCTGTCAAACAAAACCCCAGATGTGCTCAGTTGGGACACAGCTTTCTATGAAAACTCTACCTCATGTCAAAAGTACAGGTTAGCAGGTTCGTCGTCTTCATTTTCATCTCGCTCCGGGTCCGACTCTGGCTCGAACATGTAAGGCTTGATGGACAAGTCTTCCGTTGTTGACATTTTGTTAATAACGTGAATAAAAAGTTTCTGTGCCGCTAGATAATCGTATCTTTGCTATCAAACTACAAAAATGGCCGAACGAGGTGGAGTTGAACCGAGTGTCACCTCTGCGAGCTGGAGAGGGGGCGGGGTATGAAGTGTCTCATTTGCATTTAAAGAGACCGCACCAAAACGAGTTGCTCTCAGACGCACATCAGAAAAGGGGTAGAAAAGGGGCCTGTGGAGCTATAATAATGAGGAATTCAGACCCAAGCATTGCAGTTCTGCTTTATATAGACCACAAATGTATGATTTATATGTAAAAAGGAACGATTTAAAAGCATGATATGTCCCCTTTAAGGGTGCTATTTCACATTTATACAATCTTATCTATTCTTTGCAGCTTACTCCGCAGCATAAAATTAAAACCCAATGGGAGGAGGATCTAGGGGAGGGGATCTCGGAGGAGCTGTGGGATGCCATTTTGCGTCGGGTTCACTCCTCATCAATTTGTGCTAGACATGGTCTGACCCAGTGCAAAATTCTACATCGTACCCATCTCACTCGAGTTAGGCTTTCCAAAATCTATAATGATGTTGATCCCATGTGCATTAGATGTCGTCAGGCTCAAGCTACCCATGCCCATATGTTCTGGTCTTGCCCTTCACTACATAATTTTTGGACACAGATATTTAACTCTATTTCTGTTTGTACAGGGGTTCAATTTGATCCAACAGCTTGTACCGCTTTGTTTACGGGTTTTACCTCCTACTTTGCAGCTTCCTAAATATAAAGCTGACTTTGTAGCCTTTATCTCCTTATTGGCTAGACCCGGGCTATTCAATTGGCGGCCCGCGGGCCAAGTCCGGCCCGCCAATCATCTCCATCCGGCCCGAGGGCACCTCAACCTCCCACCTCTTCTTTTCCTGGCGGTGCGGCTAAATTTGGTTAGATATGCGCGTGGCCGCAGTGGCGCCTGCAGCTGTAGCTATAGGCACTGTGTGTGTACCATGAGCGCTCCGACTGACCTGAGAAACGTTTTCAGTCCGAATATTTCAGCAGTTATTATGTGTGTGTCCCGTATTTCTGTCGACTGAACCAGCGATATCAATCATTCCTGATTTAATCATTCTTTGGTTCGATTATTTCCTTTCCATGAATTGGCCAAACGCGCTTGCATAACGGTCTGAAACGATTCGGATTCGTTCGGACCGTTCTGTCATTAAATCATCTGAAGCGGTTTCTCAGTCAGTAACAACAAATAGAGAAAAAATAGTGCTGTTTTCAGCTGTTTCACTAGTTTACTCTGAACTACGCAGCACGGCCCAGTGGATAACGGAACGCAAGCTTAAAGGAGTTGCGTTTACTCCCGGTCCCGGACACTATTATTAAACAGCGTTGCGACATCCAGTGAGAAGCGTTTCTATCTGACACATCTCTCTGTTACAAACCACAAATCACTCAATGATTTTAACTAGTTTTAAATCGGATGAAACAGCCTCAACATTCCCAACACGACTAGATGAGGTAAATAGCAGAAACATTGTGCCATGAACGAAGTTAGAAGACTAAATCCCTAATCAACAGCCTTACAAACATTTACCATTAATGTACTGTAGTAATTTACCATGGTTTGGGGAGAAATCTGGAATATTTATATTGAATACTATGTTATAGTCATTTATATTGCATTACATTTATTAGGGGGCTAGAGGAATATATAATTAATTGTGTGTATAGTTTTTACCTGTTTAGGCATTTATTATACAGTGGTAGTGAGTGAGTAGCCATGCATGGTTTTATGGTTACAAAGTCTCACTGTCAGAATATTTTAATTTAAGCCTATAATAATTATTAATAAAATAATTCTTACCAATAGCTATGCTCTTGTATAATTCATATATTTGTACATAGCTGTAAATAAGTTATTTATTATGATCTGATAAATCTGCATACTGTTGGGTACCACATTTCCAAGTAAAAACAATACTTTTATGTTTACTTTAGCTATACTGTTATGTTTCAATAAATAAGCTAAACCCATCGGCCCACCTCAACTTTTCGATTTAATGATCCGGCCCTCGAATGAAGCTAATTGAATAGCCCTGGGCTAGACGTTTGATTTTATTGAGGTGGAAGTCTCCCTCGCCGCCTACTCACTCGTCTTGGATCAGGGACATCCTTCAGTTCGTGAAGTTGGAGAAAGTTAGTTGCTCGATACATGGTTCTCATGCAAAGTTTAATAAAACTTGGGATCCATTTTTTGCACATGTTGAGGGATTGATTTTTACGGCTATTCCAGAGTAGCCACCATGATTGTCTTCTAATTGTGAGGTTTTTTTTCTTGTGTGAATTTGTCGCATGATGGGATGTTTTTATTTATCTCTCTGTAAGCGAACATATTGGGCTTTTATTTAGCAGTGGGTGACCATTTTGTGTTTTTGTGTTTTTTTTTTTTGTTCTGTTAATTTGTTTTTGGGGGTTGCTTTTATTTTATTTTTTCTTTCTTGTTAATTGTACTTGATACTGTTTTGATTCCCGAATTGTTACCTCTTGATTTTGTTATGTCACTGAAAAAATCAATAAACAAATGTTTAAAAAAAAAAAAAAATCCCATAAAGAGGAGATTCGCGGCTTTTCTGTGATATCGGGTTAATCGCATTTGGACATTCAGAAGCTCTGTAGTGAATGTGATTGCGTCATCAAGTTTTGATCAGCAGTGATTCGTCAAAGAAACCCGTGCGGTTTGTTCCTCTGAGCCAATCATGAATGATTGTTGATGCTTAGTCCCACCCCATGCCCAGATTGGTTGAAACTATCATCTACTCAACCAATAAACATAGTTTTTGGTCTTTTGCACGACCAATTAGCATCTTTCTTTGGAAATTTGAACTGAGGCACGGAGGTAAAGTGAAAGTAGTTCATGTTTGTATATGTATGTGTGTGTGTGTTTATATATATATATATATATATATAAAGTTTATTTTGCTTCAGTTTTCTATTACAATCATTCTATTTATTTTACTTCCTGAACTTTTTTGGACACATCTAAATTGTCAGTAAATAAAAAATGCAAGCTTTTCACTGAAAATCGCCTATAATAATGTTGTAATAAATGGCTATAACTTGCTTAGGGATTGTTACATGTAGTCAAAATTACATCTGGAAATGTAGAATATCCAAGTACAGCTTTCTAAAGGAAAAAAAACAAACTTCAGGAGGATTTGTTTGAGTTGAGTAAAAAAATCACTAAAAATATGCTGCCGTTTTTCTTAAATCTGGTAAATTCATCCATTCTAAGACAAAATAAATCTAAAATTGGATTATTTAAATGAGATAGATTGAAACTTCAAGTTCTCCTGTTTAAAATGATATATGGCACTTGATGCTGACTGCTATAATGTGTAAGGAACCTAGCTATATGAAATATTACTAATCAATAATAACTTGTTATGATTAATTATGAATATTTGGGTCAGTTAATTGGATTAACTTGACATGGCTAAATTAATATTACAATCAATTAATCAGTTCGTCCAACGAACTCTTTTGATTATTAATTTACTCTAAGAAAAGGGTATCTTCCCTGGCCACAGAAGAATAATTATTTCTTAGCATGTACAGCGTTTTGAGCATGTAGCAAGAACAAAAACCGTAAAGGGACTTCGTATTGCAAGCGAATCAGAACCAAATGCATAAAGTGCATAAGTTTTATTAACTAAATCATAAACATAAATAAACTAAACACACATATATACAGAAATACAGAAATAGGTTAGTGATAGGATTAAATTGGAAACCGGAAAAAGGGACTATGAGAAGAACCATCAGAATTTCATTTTCACATTTCATTGAATTGAATACTTGCATTTGTAGTGGGAACAATTCTTGAAGTTGTTGAAAATTGAAGTCGTTGATGGTTCCGGCAGTGTCAAGTGGAAGTTGGTTGAGAGTTCTCTTTCTCCGGGAACACATGGCTAGTTTGGTCAAGGCCTGGGGCCCTGTTGAGGCCACGCCGAGCACCCAGGAGAAGTGAGGAAGTCGGAAGAGTGGGTGACTGGAGTCGTTGTTGGTTGGAGTCTTTGTTCCAAAACTCCTGAGATTGTCCTTGGTTCTTTGTGAGAGAGTCTTCTCTCTCCTGCCTGAGCCCATATCTGGTTGGATCGAGGCCTTCTGGGCCCTGTGGCCCCCGTGGAGGGGGAGGGGGTTCCCCAGTATCACCAGAACAGTGTTGCGGCTGGATGAAAGAACTAAGAGAGGCAGGTCACATGTGGACTGTCTCTAATAAAGGCTGGAAAGGATCCACCCCCAAGGGTTGAACTCGACCAATAAGAATGGTGACATGTCTGAGAGGGAAAGTGGCTCTCAGTTGATTTACGAGTCTTTGTCCGAAGCGTGGTTATACCTTCATTAATGCTCAGATAGCTATAACACATCCACACTGCATTCTAGAAGAAGGTGATGTAGATCAAAGTGTGAGTCATTAAATGAGGATTAATTAGGTAGGAGGCATGATACAGGTGAGGTTACATTGATCGTTAGTTGGTGGTATATCAGGGTACATACCATACATAATAGTCACACAGTCCCATAATAGTCACAATAGTCATCACAGTTTTATGCATGTTCATTTATAGATCAGTTAGTCTATGATTAATGCAGCAAAGTCTGTTTTAAAGAGGGTTTCTGTGTTCCCATTGTATCTCTCTCTTGTGCATGTGGCCACATTCCTCGGAGGTCGTAAAATCTCCTTATCATGCCCTGTAACATGACACTGTTTCTGCCCTTGTGTTCGTTCATTTGGGCTGTTAGTTTTGGAGTTTCATAAACCTTTGTATATAATGAATAATTAGTGTGTGTCTGGTCCATACCCTACAAATGGGTTAGAAAAACAAAGAAAAGAACAGGCGGTGCAGGTGCTCCAAAAATGGTCTAGGTCTTTAAGGGTTAAAGGGTTAGTTCACCCAAAAATTTAAATTCTGTCTTACTCACCATCAAGTTGTTCCAACCCCGTAAGACTTTCATTCATCTTCGGAACATAAATTAAGATATTTTTGATGAAATCTGAGAGCTCTCTCCTTCATAGGCTGCAATGTAATTGATATCTGCCAGCCCAGAAAAGTTAGTAAAGACATTGTTAAAATATAATAGAAATTTCTGTGTGGCTCAGTCCAAAGATCATTTGGGCAAATTTTGGACAAAATTGGACCAATTTTGAAGGAGGAGTAGCAAAAAAACTGAATACTGTACTTTTCAAAATGGCCACTACTGTAATGGGCGGAGTCTTAATGTAAGATATTAAAGGAGCTGTATGTAAGAAATTTATTTCAATTAATCATAAAATGGCCCTGATATGTCACTAGACATTAAGAAATCATGTTCATTTCAAATACTTATATCACTGACAACAGTAGTCCGGCCAGGATATTGTCATTTAAAAAGTGAAGTTGATGTTGTCATGTTGTGTTTTGGTCTGATGCGCCACCCTCCACCTATCTACCAATCACGAAGTCAGTAGTGTTGCGGCATCCGGGTTGCCAGCTCTGCTAGTTACCACAGCTGCAGCTACAAACGTGTCGGAATCGGATTAAAAAAAATGTCTTAACGTTTCGAAACCAAAAAAAACTCGTTATGATTCCGAAATACTTCGTGACAAAGTCCGAAATAAAACAAGGATCTGTATAGGAGATGCCTTTGAAAGATGGAGACGGCTGAAAACGGACAGACGCCAGCGTTGCTAATTTTCTCCTGGACAGGTAAGATTCATCTATGTTTGGCTAACTTGTACTTGATGTAAATGGACATTTCAAATATTCATGACAATCGAACAAAGTTATGCGCGTGCAAAGTAACGTTACGTTAGCTCATATGGAGGAGGTGGGTCATCGAATTGAAAAGGTAAGGAATTGTTTGGGTAATAAAAACGGCGAGTCGTCATTACTAACATTAGCAATGCATCATCAGAGCCCGTTTCTCTGTCATTATGATGAGACGCTGAGGAAAACAACATTAACACGCCCATTATTGTTTATCATGCAAGTTCTACAGCCAAAAATAATAGAATGACACGTAATCTTTCACATCACATATTTTAGCGTTATGGATGTGTACTGCAGGGTAAGTTAAAAAATACAGCTGGTCGCTTTCACTTATAGCGTCAGCTAAATGAATAGCTGTATCTTTGATATCGGTTACACACAGTGACAGAGGCTTGTGCTTGTACTTACGTTAATGACAGATACTTACCGTTACAAGTTAGACTAACAGCTACTGTTCTAATAAGGTACTGTCACATACGAGCGTACATCTTTACGATTATATTTGGCTAATCGCCATTAGTAAATTTTTGCGATATATAATTACTTTGCAAAACATCTCTCATTTGAAGCATAAACATAATTAACAGAAAAAGCTTCTTGTAGCAGCCTACGTTCCTGCTGTATCCTGCAGCGTATCTGGCAACCTCGAGTCAGGGAGGAGGGAGAGGGGATACACCGCTCTACAGTAATTTGAAAGTGATTGCAGTACCAGTTTTGGCCACATTCTTACATACGGCTCCTTTAAATGTAATCAGCATGAAGAGTGGAATCAGGTGTACTAAGTTAATTTTTTTAGATTAAAGGGTTCAAAAGTTATAACCATTTCAATGTTTAATTTTTTAACTGGTAGTGGCGCTATAGAGTTGGACCTAGAGACTCCAAAATTGGTCCAATTACTATTCATTACAATCTCTACAAGTGTGCCAAATTTCATCATTTTCCTATGTTCCGTTGATAGGGCTGCCATTGACTCCCATTCAGGAAAAATAATAATAATAATAAAAACTAACAGATACAATAGGGGCTGAGGCAAGAATGAGGCAATTGTTCATGAATGGGTCATTGAATCTGACTCAACCGATTCGTTCAAAATGCTGAATCATTCAGTAATGTAAACACGGTTGAGTGTTGCTGTGAGATGCACTGTGGTTCTGCTGTGATCTTTATTTGGAACTATTTTCTCAGCTGAAACAGAACAAAAACAGCTAATATTGCGTCTAAAATGTAAGGGACTTAATTTTAACTGTTTATTGAAATGTTGTATGAAATCAATGCCACAGTTCAACTTTCCTAGTTCAACCAGAAAGACTTGGGAGATAAAATGATGTAGTAAAAGCATATATTTATTAACAGCCCAGCAAGCAAATATTTATAAAGTTCATTGGCGCAGGCCCCGTCCATTGCGCGCAATCCGAGGGTAGTGGAATCTGCATTTCCTGCCTGAAGACGAAGGCAGGGGCGCAGCCGACCTCCAAAAATAGGTGGAGGAATAATTCCACTGGGACGGAGCCCACCCCCAAATAACTGTAAAGAAAAAAGTATACCCACCAGTCGTATATCCTGCGGTTCCTAAAATATAGAAAGAAAAATAAGTTAAACATAAAATAAACATGACAAACATGAATTTGTGGAAGGCCTCATAGACCGAGAGCTTTAATCAGTACAAAAGGCCACTTCCATCATTGTAAGTTTTTTTTTTTATTTATTAATTTTTTTAATGCTGAGATGCTGAATTGCTAATCAGGCCACAAAGAGACAAGGCCACGATGGACCACTCATAGAAGCCATAATAGCACAAGGTCGTGATAGACCACATAGAGGCAAGGCCACGATGGACCACACATAGAACCCATTATGTCGCAAGGTCGTGATAGACCACATAGAGACAGGCCACGATGGACCATTAAACCACAATGGGCCGCACATAGACAAGGCCACGATGGGCCTCACATAAAAGCCATTATAGCGTAATGTCGTGATAGACCACATAGAGACAAGGCCACGATGGACCATCAGACCAGAATGGGCCGCACATAAAAGCCATTGTAGGCGCAAGGTTGTGATAGACCACATAGAGACGAGGCCACGATGGACCACAAGGCCATGATAGACCACATAGAGACAAGACGACGATGGACCACAAGGCCATGATAGACCACATAGAGATAAGACCACGATGGGCCACACACAGGACAAGGCCACAATCGGCCACACGCCCAAGATAGACCACATAAAACCAAGGCCACGATGGACCACAATGCCCACACATAGGACAAGGCCACAATAGGCCACACGGCCATGATAGACCACTGAGACAAAGCCGCTTATGAGCCACAACGGCACTACAGACTCTCCACTACAGACTCCGCTAAACCACGCCCCCCTTGCCACATACCCCCACCGCCCGACTCAGGCCGGGGAGCCATCCGGCCTGCAGCCTCCCCCCCCCCTCCTCCTCGAGAGGAAGTCAGCCACAGCCATCTGTGCACCCGGCCTGTGGATCACCTGAAATTTAAAAGGTTGTAAGGCCAGATACCACCGGGTGATCCGCGCGTTGGTATCTTTCATGCGGTGGAGCCACTGCAGGGGAGCATGGTCCGAACAGAGGGTGAACTCCCGCCCAAGAGATAATAGCGGAGGGTGAGAACGGCCCACCTGATGGCAAGACACTCCTTCTCAATGGTGCTGTACTTAGTCTCTCTCTTAGAGAGCTTCCGACTAATGTACAGCACCGGCCGCTCCCCACCCTCCATCTCCTGGGACAGGACTGCGCCCAGCCCTCTGTCCGACGCGTCCGTCTGTAGGATAAAAGGGAGAGAAAAGTTAGGAGCCTGTAAGAGCGGTCCGCCACATAGAGCAGCCTTTATCTGGGTAAAGGCCTGCTGACACTGCTCCGTCCACTGGACGGTATCTGGTGCCTCCTTATTAGTTAGATCAGTCAGCGGGCTAGCGAGGTCCGAATAATTAGGCACAAACCTTCTATAATATCCCGCCAGCCCCAAGAACTGTCTAACCTCCTTTTTGGTCTTAGGTCTTGGACAGGTTGCAACTGCTGCCGTCTTATCAATTTGGGGATGCACCTGCCCATGACCCAAGTGAAAACCCAGATACCTAACTTCCACACGCCCAATCGCACACTTCTTTGGGTTGGCCGTGAGCCCAGCCCCTCGCAGCGCTCCGAGGACAGCCCGCAAATGCTGCATATGGCGCTGCCAGTCATTACTATAGATGATGATGTCATCCAAGTAGGCAGCGGCATATGCAGCATGCGGCCGGAGAATCCTGTCCATCAAACGCTGAAAGGTGGCCGGAGCCCCAAACAAACCGAAAGGAAGTGTGACAAATTGGTGTAATCCAAACGGCGTTGTGAAGGCTGTTTTTTCTTTAGATATTGGAGTTAAGGGGATCTGCCAATATCCTTTCGTTAAATCCAGCGTCGAATAAAAACGAGCAGTACCCAGCCGATCAAGAAGCTCATCAACCCGAGGCATTGGATACGCGTCGAATTTCGACACGGCATTCACCTTGCGATAATCCACACAGAACCGAATCAAGCCGTCCGTTTTAGGCACTAAAACTATCGGGCTAGCCCAGTCACTGTTGGATTCTTCTATTACCCCCATGTCCAGCATAGCCTCTAATTCCTCCTGAACCACTTTCTTTTTATGTTCAGGCAAACGATATGGCCGGCTACGCACTACTACGCCCGGATCCGTCTCAATGTGGTGCTGAATGAGATTCGTTCGACCAGGCAGGGGCGAAAACACGTCCGCAAATTCTGCTTGTAAATTACGTATGTCAGTGATCTGGATCGGCGAGCGGTGGTCTCCTCCAAGTGCCAGAGCGAGAGATTGTGATTTTGAGCTCGTCTCTGGGCCAAGATCCTCCTCCCCAGTCACTACCGATGCCAACATCACTGACTCCACCTCATTCCACTTTTTTAATAGATTAAGGTGATAAATTTGACGTGCCTCGTTCCTGTCTGTTCGAATAACCTCATAATTGAGATCTCCAACCCGCCGTGTAACCTCAAACGGTCCTTGCCACTTTGCGAGTAATTTAGAACTGGACGTGGGAAGTAAAACAAGTACTTTATCTCCCTGTGCAAATTCTCGCAGCCTAGCACCCCTGTTGTACAGCCGACTTTGCTTGTCCTGAGCCTGTAACAAATTTTCCATAGAGAGCCGCCCCAAAGTGTGGAGTTTTGTTCTCAGGTCCATGACATATTGAATTTCACTTCTGCTATCCGAAGGTCCGTCCTCCCAAGTCTCTCTAAGCACGTCCAGCACCCCGCGGGGCTGACGCCCATAGAGAAGCTCGAAGGGGGAAAACCCCGTGGAGGCTTGGGGGACCTCGCGTACAGCGAACAAGAGGGGTTCTAGCCATCTATCCCAATTTTTGGCGTCTTCCTGCACGAACTTCCGAATCATGGATTTTAACGTGCGATTAAAACGTTCCACCAGTCCGTCTGTTTGTGGGTGATAGACGCTGGTGCGAATCGATTTAATGCCCAACAATTCGTAAAGTTCGCGAATCGTACGTGACATAAACGCCGTGCCTTGATCGGTGAGAATCTCTTTTGGGATTCCCACCCGGGAGATTAATTGAAACAGTGCACTCGCCACACTCTTCGCGGAAATAGTACGAAGTGGCAGTGCTTCTGGGTACCGCGTTGCATAATCCACTAAGACTAAAGCAAAGCGATGCCCCCGTGCAGATCGCTCTAATGGCCCGATGAGGTCCATACCAATTCTCTCGAAGGGGACCTCTATCAAAGGGAGAGGACACAAAGGTGCTTTTGGGTTGGCTGGCGGATTCACCAGCTGACATTCACGACAAGAGGCGCACCACTTGCGCACATTCTCGTGAATGCCCGGCCAAAAAAATCGGGTCATTAGACGATTGAGTGTAGCCGCCTGCCCTAAATGCCCAGCCATTGGATTACAATGAGCCGCCTGAAAAAGCATTTCCCGGCGGCTTTTCGGAACTAACAATTGCGTTGTATCTTGCTTTGACTGGGTGTCTTGGGTCACCCGATACAACTTATCTTTTATAATCGCGAAATAAGGATATGAAAGAGGCCGGTCTGGGTGAAGAGGCTGCCCGTCGATTGTGCGGACCTGATCAAATGCATTTTTAAGCGTTTCATCCCGGGACTGCTCCAGAGGAAAATCATCACGCTCTGAAAGTTCTCTTCTTTCAATCGCGCTCCGTTCCTCCGGAACAGACTCCGATGGTCCCGGAACAGCCTCCCCCACCTGAGCAACCGCTTTCTTCCCCCGCTTCCTTTTTGTCCCAGAAGCATCCGCACACAAATGTCCCAATAAAGTTTTGAATCCTGGCCAATTGGTCCCCAAAAGCAGCGGATGCCGGAGATGCTGACTAACCGCCACCTCCACACTATGCTTTTGTCCCCTGAATTGGATAATGACAGGCGTTAAAGGGTATTCAATCACCTCGCCGTGCACACACCTCACCTTAACCGCACGGCTCTTATCCAATGCCTCAGATTGCATCAGGCTTTGATGAATCAAGGTTTGGTTACAGCCTGAATCCACCAAAGCCTGATACGTACCCCCCTTTATACTCACAGGTATTTGGTATAATCCGCCCTGACTGGGGGCAGCCTGCGGCGTGTCGGGAACCCTGACCAGTGTCCCTACCTCCATCACTGGACACTGGTCGACCGTTTTATATTCTCCTCAGGGGTCCGACCGACCCGCTGGAGAATAGCGCGCCTCAGGTCCTGATAGTCCAGGAGGTTCTGGACTGGCAGTTGTTGTGCGGCGATCTGTGCCTCTCCGGAAAGCAAGGGGATCAGCCGCATTGGCCAGTCCGAGAGGGGCCAGCCCCCAGCCTCGGCCGTCTTTTCGAACAAGTCGAGGAATGTCTCCGTATCGTCATTAGGACCCATTTTCTGCAGGGGAATGGGTACGGCCGAGGCGGTAGCTGGTGTTAAGGGGCTGGCCCGACCCTCCCGGTCCATCCAGCTCCGGAACAGCTCGCGGTCCTCTTGTTGGGCCCTGAGGAGCATCTCGAAGCGACGTTCCTGCTCCTCCTTTACGTCCATCAGGGCCCGATGTTGCTCTTGGTGGAGTCCCGCGAGCGCGTGGATGATATCCTCAAGTGGCGACGGAGTTGGTCTGGCGGCGGCTCCTTCTTCCATCCCGGGTTTCGGCACCAGTGTAGTAAAAGTCCATGTTCAATATGTTGAGGATGGAAGAAGACAAGTGTCGGTGTGACTGGGTCTCGTAATCTTTTATTTAGTAGGTTGGAACAGGAAGCACAGTTGCGCATGAGCGCCTTCACCATAGAAAAACTATAGCACGTTCCACAAACAGATTTATCCACAGCAAAACTCAGTCCATGTGTGCAGGAGATCCCAGTCCCTCTCTCTCACACAATCTCTCTCGACAACCGGCTTTTATCCGGTCTCCCCACGCCAATCACTGCAATCAGAAACAGGTGTTCGTCATTTTGCACTTGACCCACTTACTCACCGCTCGGCTCCGCCCTCGCTCTCCGCTACAGACTCCGCTAAACCACGCCCCCCTTGCCACACATATAAAAGGTTTGCAGTCACTTGATTTAGATTCACTCAAAAATGATTGGTCTTATGAAATCTAAGTAAGATAAACAGCATAGCAAGAGAATATATTTATTTTTAGCCTGATATCAATTTAGCTAAAAACTACTTTTGTGCTTGATTTAGTTTTTTTAACTGTATTAGTTGAAAATACTTAAAATACTTAAATACTTAAAACAAGAATCTATCAATAGAACGATTTTCACAACTAAGAAAATTCACTTCACATTTCACTTCTAACAATTGGCTCAGTTCGGTGTATAAATCCAACCGTTACACCCCCAACGCCAGTAGGGGGAAGTGCCTCTGCTTTCAGGTGACCGATTGAAGTCCTGTCCTGACTTCCATGTAGGGCTGGGTACCGAGTTCGGTACTTTTTAGGTACCAACCGAATTGCCTCGATACTACCGAGTATCGAAACATGTCTTGTTTTTCGGTACCAAATTTCGGTACCTAAGTGGTTAATCTCGTCAACGTCAGTGAAACAATAAGCATGCTGCATGATTGGGTGTGGCGGAAAAACACTAGTTTACGCGGCTGCCCAGAGACGTGGCTCGTCGCACGTGAGGCTGTAGTGTGTGTGTGTGTGTATTCTGTCCTCAGTGTGTGTGACTGTACATAAATCGACAGATAGCTAACAGGCTTCAAGAGAAAGTCAGAGGCTGGAGTAAAGTTTAAGGCTCTTTACTGTTGTCGTAATT
Source organism: Gila orcuttii (assembly GCA_026230005.1). Classification (NCBI taxonomy): domain Eukaryota; kingdom Metazoa; phylum Chordata; class Actinopteri; order Cypriniformes; family Leuciscidae; genus Gila; species Gila orcuttii. Next base: position 50,164,864 of record JAPDVR010000006.1, read on the forward strand.
CTCATGAAGGAATTTTTGTAAAACTGAAATGATACAGAAAGATAGCACCAATCACTGAATGCTATTCAAACACATCATACATTAACAGACATAAAACAATATACCATTAAGCTACAAAGTTGTAACATATATTACATTCAGCTGGTATGCTTATAGCTGTAAATAACTTGTAAATATAGTATGTGCAGCTCAACAGCTAAACTAACGAACTATTGGCAAACTCTTAGCTGAAAGGATATACAATAGCAGTTTTCACATGTTAACAAATAAATATTCAAGTAACATCACAGAATGTCTTACATGATACTTGTGTATCAAAGTGATTAACTATAAATTCAAATACAACTTACAAGCGATGCTTTCCCAAGGCACAAACAGAGTGGGAACAGGATAAGGTGACTGTAGCTGCAAGTTGACCGCATGGAATATAACTAATAATGTGCTTCCTGATCAGACTGCATCATGTGATAAAATCAACCAATGAAAGCAATGTAAGAATTATATATGAACACAATGAATTACTCCCAGATGACCACTAGGGGGAGAAAGTAACAAACTAAATGCAAAGGTCTTAGAGAACATAACACTCCCAGCCTGGTATTGATTAAATACCACTATCTGAATAACCTTATTGTGTCTGAATAAAAGGGGGAACTAAATCAGTTTGTTTCCTCAGCACTCTTGAGAAGGATCGTCTCAGAAACAGGTCTTAAGAAGGTCCTCGCTGACCCAGATCTTGTGAGCTTGAGATCGATCTTCCTGACCTTCCCATCTTCATCAGGGAATGTCTTTGTAGCCAGAGCTATGGGCCATTCATTCCGCTTCGCCTGGTTATCCTTAAGCAGAACCAGGTCACCTTTCTCAATGTTAGGCCGTACGTCCTGCCACTTGCTTCGGCTTTGCAGCGTAGGAAGGTACTCACGTCTCCATCTGCTCCAAAACGTGTTGGCCAGATGCTGCACCCGTCTCCACTGCTGGCGGTGAAGGTCTGTGCTGTCAAAGGTTCCCGGAGGAGGAGGGTAAGTAGACATCTTCTGAGTCAGAAGTGTAGCAGGGGTAAGGAGAAAGGGTGACTCCGGGTCTGAAGAAATAGGTGCGAGTGGCCTAGCATTGATAATTGCCGTGATCTCTGCCATTAAAGTAGACAACACCTCATGAGTGAGGCATGAAGGGTTGGTCTGCATAAGCATGGAGTTGAGTATCCGTCTGGCGAAACCAATCATTCGCTCCCAAGATCCTCCCATGTGGGAGGAATGCGGGGAGTTAAATACCCAAGAGCAACCCTCTTCACCCAAGTACCTCCTCACATTGGGCTCTTTGGGATCGGTAAGGAGTATATGCAGCTCCTTGCAGGCACCTGTAAAGTAGGTTCCACAGTCTGAACGGATTTGCTTAGCAGGTCCCCGCAGAGCAAAGAATCGGCATAATGCATTGATGAAGCTTGACGTGTCCATCGCCTCTATCAGCTCTATGTGCACGGCCCGTGTGCTCATGCAGGTGAAAAGTACAGCCCACCTGTCCACCGCGGGTTCGTCTTGTAGTGACAGCCCATGGTCCGAACACATCAAGTCCCACGTAGGTGAAGGGTGGCTCTGTACTCAGACGATCTGAGGGTAGATCTGCCATCTTCTGTTCAAAGCTTTTCCCGCGAAGCTTATTACATGTAACACATTTGTGAAGGATACTGTTGATACATTTCTTAGCTCCAATGATCCAGAATCCAGCTGTGCGGACAGAGCCTTCTGTAAAAACCCGACCTTGGTGCTCGACCTTGTCATGGTAATGACGCACGAGCAATGTAGCCACGTGACTGCGGCCTGGAATGATAAGAGGGAACTTTCCTTTAGAGTCGAGTACCGCATGCCTCTGTCACGGTAGACGTTTCTCTGTTTCCTTCTAGTCTCGTGTTTATGTTGTTGTATAAATGCACGTGTGTGAAGGGTGTGTCTGTATGACATCACTTGATCCGCTCCAGCTGTTCATCATCACGTCACCAGCTGCAGTTGATCATCACCACACTACTTATACTCACCGTTGTTCTCTCATCCTTGTCAGATCGTTGTTTCATGTGGTTCGTGTTGGTGTTCCCGGTCTCCAGTTCCTGCCCTGTGTTCCTGTGTCTTCGTCTGGATTCTAGTTTCTACGTTTGTCTCACCATCGTCTCGTCATCACATCACTTCACGGATCCTGACCGTCTTGCTTGTCCCTGTGTCATCATTTCCATCTGGCTGCACTGCCGATTCTGTGATTCTCATATTAATAAACTGTTAACTTGCTTTTGCTTCCTGTCATTCGTACCAGCCCGTGACAGAACGATCTGACCACGATGGAAGCAGCGAGTTCTCCGCAGACCCCCGTGGAAGAATTTATTCATCATAGCACCAGGAGGATGGATGCCCAACAGAGAGAGATCAGCGATACAGGTCGTGCAGTGCAAGCCTTGGTGACACAGGTGTCCGAGCTCACCCAGCATATCCAACGACTTCAGATTCCCACTGCGCCGCTCACACCAACCGTTCCCCCACCACTTCCAGAAAGACCCGCGATGTCGGAGCCCCGCCTGCCGGTACCGGAGCATTATTCAGGGGAACCTGCCTTTTGTAGAGCATTCCTGACGCGTTGCACGATGCATTTCGCTCTGCAACCACGCACATTTGAAACTGAACAGGCTAAAGTGGCTTTCGTACTAACGTTGCTTACAGGGAAGGCAGCGCTCTGGGGAACGGCGGTGTGGGAGAATCAAAATCCATGCTGCGCCTCGTTCCAGACCCTCGCCGCCGAGATGAAGAAGGTTTTTGACCGGGCTGTTTCGGGAAGGGAAGCAGCTAGAGCGTTGACAGAACTACGTCAAGGAGAAAGATCGGTCTCAGACTTCTCCATAGAGTTCCGGACCTTGGCGGCGGAGTGCGGCTGGAACGAGGAGGCGCAGTGGGATATGTTCCTGCATGGGCTGGCTGACCACGTCCAGAGAGAGATCTACGCCCTGGATCTTCCTACCACACTGAACGGACTGATTGATCTTGCTCTGCGGGTGGACGCTCGGCTATCTAGGATCGAGCGACGAGTTCCGTCCACCCGTACCTTCGGAGGAATCGACGTTCCCAGATCCAGCGGCAGGGACGTGGTCAGCCCCGTCTTCGATCCCGAGCCCATGCAGGTGGGTCGAGCTCGGCTTTCCCGGGAGGAGAAGGAGAGGCGGAGGTCCCAGGGCCTGTGCCTGTATTGTGGCGGAGCGGGACATTATGCTTACAACTGCCCTGGAAAAGGCCAAGCCCGATAGTAAACTTGAGGCTACTATCGGGTGGGATCTCCGCCAGGAAGACCTCATCGACTACATCTACCTCCACGCTCCTCCCGGTTAGACTAAGATGGTCAGTCCATCAGCACGATTGTCTTGCACTGTTGGACTCCGGGGCGGAAGGTAATGTTATGGACTATAATTTCGCACTTACATCCCAGATTCCCCTCCGACCCCTCACTCACCGGATTTCAGTTCACGCATTAAATGGTCAAGAGCTTCCCATCATTTCTCACACCACTGAAGACATCACACTCATTACCTCTGGCAACCACACCGAGACTATTTCTTTTCTCATTTTGGACTCACCCCTGGGACCCGTTGTTCTTGGACATCCTTGGTTGATCAAACACAACCCTCGTGTGGACTGGATTAATAAAGCTGTGCTGGAGTGGAACAAGGAATGTCATAAGTCTTGTCTTGTGTCTGCTTGTTCGTCTGTGTCTGTTTCTGTGTTGCAGGAGGAAGCAGGGGATTTGTCTAACGTGCCCGTGGAGTATCTGGACCTAAAGGAAGTGTTCAGTAAGTCTCGTGCTGCTTCTCTCCCTCCGCATCGTCCCTATGACTGTGCTATAGATTTACTACCCGGTAAGTCTCCGCCTAAGGGCAAGTTATACTCACTTTCTATTCCTGAAAGAGAGGCCATAGAGAAATATATTTCTGATTCTCTGGCAACCAAGTTCATTCGCCCTTCCTCTTCTCCAGCGGGGGACTATTTGGCACTTTGAATATTTGGTTATGCCGTTCGGGCTGTCCAACTCCCCAGCAGTTTTCCAGGCACTGATCAATGACGTGTTGCGAGACATGATCGATCAGTTCATATATGTTTACCTGGATGACATATTGATTTTTTCTTCGTCTCTCCAGGAACATGTGCAACACGTCCGACGAGTGCTTCAGAGGTTGCTAGAGAATGGGCTTTTTGTCAAGGCGGAGAAATGCGATTTTCATGCACAGTCTGTTCCTTTTCTAGGGTACATCGTGTCGTCCGAGGGTATGCGGATTGACCCTGAGAAGATTAAGGCTGTGGTTGATTGGCCAAGTCCAGATTCACGCAAGGCCCTGTTGAGGTTTCTGGGGTTCGCCAATTTTTATCGGCGTTTCATTCGCAATTTCAGCCAGCTAGTCGCGCCTCTGACTGTCTTGACCTCCCCCCGAACTGCGTTCAGGTGGTCTGACTCAGCCGAGGCTGTGTTCTCTAAACTGAAGAGCCGCTTTGTTTCAGCTCCTATTCTCATTGCCCCTGATTCATCACGTCAGTTCGTGGTGGAGGTCGACGCGTCAGAGGTGGGAGTAGGAGCAGTGTTATCTCAGCGTTCCCCTGTGGACGACAAGGTACACCCTTGCGCGTTTTTTTCTCATCAATTATCCCCAGCCGAACGTAATTATGACATTGGTAACAGAGAGTTGTTGGCAGTCAAGTTGGCGTTGGAGGAGTGGCGTCACTGGTTAGAAGGGTCGGGGGTACCTTTTATCGTCTGGACTGATCATAAGAATCTCGAATACATCAGAACTGCTAAAAGATTGAACTCCAGGCAGGCTCGGTGGGCACTTTTTTTCGGTCGATTTGATTTTACTCTCTCTTACCGTCCGGGTTCCAAGAACATCAAACCCGACTCATTATCTTGCATATTTGATTTTTCCGAACGCCCGTCTACTCCCGAGTGTATTTTACCCGAAACCATATTTGTTTCAACACTCACATGGGAGATCGAAGCGAAGGTCAAGAGAGCCTTAGAAGAGGTAATGCCTCCGCCCGGATGCCCACCGAACCGTTTGTTTGTGCCGGAGGGATTACGGTCTGACGTTATCCAGTGGGGTCACAGTTCCAACATAGCTTGTCATCCAGGAGTTAATCGCACTGGGTTTTCAGTCAAGCAACGATTTTGGTGGCCACGTATGGCTCGCGACATTCATGATTTTGTTTTGGCCTGCTCAGTTTGTGCCATTGGTAAGTCTTCCAATCAACCTCCAGATGGGTTACTTCAGCCGCTGCCGGTGCCTTCGAGACCCTGGTCCCATATCGCTCTAGATTTCATTACCGCCCTCCCACCCTCTCAGGGTAACACAGTGGTTTTAACTGTGGTGGACCGATTCTCGAAGGCAGCACATTTCATTCCCTTACCCAAATTGCCTTCAGCTAAGGAGACAGCGGCAACGATCGTAGATCACGTCTTTCGGTTACATGGCCTCCCGATAGACGTGGTTTCCGACAGGGGTCCCCAATTTGTGTCCAAATTTTGGCGAGAGTTTTGTAGATTACTGGGGGCGACTGTTAGTCTGTCCTCTGGGTTTCATCCCCAGAGCAATGGCCAAACTGAGAGAGCCAACCAGGATTTGGAGAGAACGTTGCGATGTTTGGTTTCCAAGAATCCTTCCTCTTGGAGTCACCAACTGTCTATGGTGGAGTACGCCCACAATACGTTACCAGTGTCATCTACGGGCCTATCTCCGTTTGAGTGTAGTGTAGGTTACCAGTCACCAATTTTTCCTAGTCTGGAATCTGAAGTGGCGGTCCCCTCCGCCCACGCCTTCATCCAGAGGTGTCATCGCACTTGGACTAGAGCCCGCGAGACTCTACTCCAAGTGGGAGCACGCACCAAGGTCAAAGCCGATCGCCACCGGCGGAGACCTCCCGTATACGTCGTCGGTTCTAAAGTGTGGCTTTCTACCAAGAACATTCCTCTCCGATCCGTCTCGAATAAACTTGCTCCCAAATTTATTGGTCCGTTTGCTGTCACCAAGATCGTTAGTCTGGTGGCAATCCGCCTCAAACTTCCTCCTGCGTACAGGAGAATTCATCCCGTGTTCCATGTATCCAAAGTCAAACCCGTGTTTTATGCTCGCATTAATCCGCCAGTCCCGGTTCCCCCACCGCCGCGACTCGTAGATGGGGAACCATCCTATTCGGTCAACCGTATTCTGGATTCTAGACGGAGGGGACGCGGATTTCAGTACTTGGTGGACTGGGAAGGTTACGGTCCGGAGGAGAGAAGTTGGGTTCCTGCTAGAGACATTCTGGATCACTCTCTTATCGATGATTACAATCGACAGGTAAGGGAGTCTGAGAACGCCAGGAGGCGTTCTTAGGAGGAGGGGTACTGTCACGGTAGACGTTTCTCTGTTTCCTTCTAGTCTCGTGTTTATGTTGTTGTATAAATGCACGTGTGTGAAGGGTGTGTCTGTATGACATCACTTGATCCGCTCCAGCTGTTCATCATCACGTCACCAGCTGCAGTTGATCATCACCACACTACTTATACTCACCGTTGTTCTCTCATCCTTGTCAGATCGTTGTTTCATGTGGTTCGTGTTGGTGTTCCCGGTCTCCAGTTCCTGCCCTGTGTTCCTGTGTCTTCGTCTGGATTCTAGTTTCTACGTTTGTCTCACCATCGTCTCGTCATCACATCACTTCACGGATCCTGACCGTCTTGTCCCTGTGTCATCATTTCCATCTGGCTGCACTGCCGACTCTGTGATTCTCATATTAATAAACTGTTAACTTGCTTTTGCTTCCTGTCATTCGTACCAGCCCGTGACAGCCTCTCTCAGGAGACCCTCTTCGTCCACATAGGGACTCAGCTTTCTTAACCCTCTGGGGTCGGCGGTATCGCCGGCGATACCAGCTCACTTTTTTCCTTATCAGTGCAAAAGAGACTCAAATTACTCTGTTGATTTTGATCTTACATATAAGTGCTGTACATCATTACACCCTGTTAAGTGTCTATTTTTTTGTGGGTACTCACAATAAAAACAAAGTGTTGTGCTTTTCGTCAAATAAAGAAAAATAAACATGATGCGCGATTTACCTTCTCTCGTCAGTGAGGTCCATTCTGAAACACGTCCGAAAAATGAACTGTAACTCTGTCAATACTTGTCACAGAGATACGAGAGATTTCTCTTTATGAAGCTGAAATTCTCTTCTTTTAAATGGAGTAATTTATATAAAAAAACAAATATTCTCAGTTTATGTAATCGGTATGAAAAGAGAGAGATGTCAGTATTTTTCTTTCCAGCTCATTATACCTCATTAAGCGTTAATGTGCCGCAAATGATCTAAGGCAAGCCATGCAGACATGCCAACGCCCACCAGCTGGATTATAAAACACATCGTGTTTAGTAAGTTTCTTACTACCGCTGTGAACACAGCCTATCCCTACCCTGTGAGGAATAATACTATCTAATAACCCTGGAAAATGTACCAGAAGTGCTGGTTGTTTCATTTCGAGGAGCACGGATCCAGCTGATGTAGTAAGTCATTTATTCTTAAGTGCTTTGTTCTAATCACGATATTGGATAGTGTCTGTAAACCGCAAAAAGACTGTTTAAATATGAATTGCATGTCTGTGTATAGGCTAAATGATGAATGAACGCGCGCGCTTTGTTTACTACAGTTATACAGCGCGTGTCTGTGCCGTTCATTCACTCTCGCATCTACATTAGTAAACATGTTATTAAATTTACATGAACACATCAAAACTATATTGCTATAGCCTACTAAGATGAGTAAAAATAGACTGAAATATGTGGAAATAAAATGTCTGTATGAGCAACAAACTGCAAATTAACATTATGCTTATATATCATACACAATATGTTACAGACTAAATATGAATGTTTAGACAAGATTTTGTGATTAGTTTTGGATAGATTATAAAGTTTTGACTGTAAAAAAAGACTACTGTAGTAAGTTTTTTTTTCATTCTCAAGTGAATCGCGTTTCTGTGTGTGAATGAATGAACGGCAGAGATGCGCTGTTTACCACAACTCGCAAAAAGACAGTTTAAATTTGAATCGCATTTCTGTGTGTGAATGAATGATCCGCTTTTAGCAAACTATATTGCTATACTGAGATGAGTAAAAATCGACTGAAATATGTTGAAATAAAATGTATTTGTATAAGCAACGTATTAAACTGCAAATTAACATTTATATTTCTTATATAAACGAAAGACCTATGTTACAGACATATGAAAGACAACATTTCGTTTTCTAGTTTTGGATAGATTATACATTTTTCCTCTAAAATATTTGCCACCTCAAATAAGCTTTTGTTTGCCAATTTTTGCTCATATGTTAAATAGCCTATAGTATGTTTTGTCAAAAATAAAGTAATCAAATAATATGTTATTATGTGTTTGTTCCAATGTAGCCTGGGCTATATCCAAAGTAATGAATCCTTAACTTTGAAATATGTATGATAAAATGTATACTTTAGTTTTTACAAAGAAAGATTGCACTTGAATTGTTGTTGTAATTGTAACATTTTTAATAAAAAAATAATATTTACAAGGTAGATGTAAACAAACTATTAAAAAGTAAATATAAGCCTTTTCTTTAAATCATTTTTATTGAGTTTTATTAGTGACAAATTTGGGGAGAGGATACATATTCCAAAACTGAAAATACAGTATGAGAATTAACTGCACAATTACTTGACATGGAAAAATATTAAAAAAAATGAGATGCTTCCAACTGTGAACCAATTTGGTAGAATATATATATATATATATATATATATATATATATATATATATATATATATATATATACACACACACACATATATATATTGCTCTTGCATTCTTTCTTGTGGCTCAGTGACACACCTGAATGAATGGCTCATTAAGTATCCGGGCCCCATTGTCTCCTCAGGTGTGAACCACTAAATATGCATGATGGTGTTGAAATCGTTGACGCCCCTTGCGCATATTGCCTTTCCAAACAAAAAGTGTCTTACAAAATTTAAATCAATGTATTGTTTTATGTGAATGATTAGGCAGGATGATTTTCACATCATTTTGAAGAAAAAACTCTAGGCAACGACATCCATTAGTCAAAAGCCTTGTGGACACATATTTAGTATGTGTTTTGTGGCCTTATTTCAGAAACTTTATTTTTTTCAATAACCATGCATAACCAATATTCCCTCAAAAATACAAACATGTACATACATGTTGCTCACATATTATGGTAGCCCTGTTTGTGCTACCATAGTGCTGAGTGTAATTACACCTTTGCCATTAATATGTTTATAAGCAACTGAAAAAAGCACAAATGTCAGGGCATGTCAGAACATCTCAAGGACCCCAAAAATCCTTTAGACCCCAGAGGGTTAATGAACTATCTTTTGAGATGTCTTTCCCAGCAACCAAGCATGCAAACTCTTTGCTGTAAGTTTCTCTTTGCACACACTTGACAATAAGAGTTCATGCCTTGGACAGCTCTTCTGCCGTGTGAGGTTTTCCACATTGATGCCAGCCACTACAGATGTCATCCTTGGTTTTTACTGCACTCCTTTGAGACTGAATGATGTGTGTCAAGAATGCTATGGCTCGCACCAGAGACTTCCAAGACGAGAACCGTTCAAAGCGATGAGATCCCAGACTAGATGATAGAGTAGAGAGAGTGGTGGCATGAGAACACACTTCAACGTCTGCATCCGGATCAATGAGTCCATATGAGGGCACCAGTTTTGCCTTTCCCAAGACAAATCCCACGTGACACTCTCCAAAATTGTCGATCACCTTGAGGTAAGCTACAGCGGCGATGGCCTTCACCGAGGCATCTGAGAAGATGTGAAGCTCTTTCTTTTGAGTGTTGGTAAGGGTGGTAGGTGTGTAAGCTCTTGGAATCTTTAACTCACTCAGATCTTGCAAGGAGTCTTTCCACATTCTCCATTCAGTTTTCTTCTCATGTGGAAGAGGCTTATCCCAGTCGAGGGCTTCAATGCTAGTGAGCTCTCGTAACAGGAACTTCCCTTGTATAATGATTGGCGCCACAAATCCGAGAGGGTCAAACAGACTGTTCATGGTGGCTAGAACACCTCTACGGGTAAAGGGCTTCTCAGTAGACGCTACTCTAAAGGTGAAGACGTCATGTTTAAAATCCCAGCTGAGCCCTAAGCTGCGTTGTATGAGGGCTGAATTGTCATTGAAGTCCAGGTTCTGCAAACCCTTTGCGTGGTCTTCTGGTGGGAAGGCATCCAAGATGTCAGAGTGGCGTAAGTTTGAGCCGGCAAGCATCTCCTGCGCCTTTTTCAGCAGGCAGATCTATGGATTCAGCAGCTGATGGTAGAGACTTGAGGCCATCGTCGACATAGAAGTCGCGCTCCACAAAGTGTTGGGCCTCTGAGCCATACTCGCTTGCTCCCTGTTGTGCCGCGCGACGAAGACCATAGATAGCTACTGCTGGCGACGGGCTGTTGACTAACACATGGACTTTCATCCTGTACTCAACAATCTCCTTGTCAGGTTCATTGTCCCTGAACCAGAGGAACCGAAGGAAGTCTCTGTGATCTTCTCTGACAGTAAAACTGTAAAACATCTGCTCAATGTCTGCTACCACTGCTACTGACTCTCTTCGGAAGCGTAGTAAGACTCCAAGTAAGCTGTTGTTCAGATCTGGGCCTTTAAGTAACACATCGTTGAGAGAAATCCCATGATGCTGAGCACTGGAATCAAAAACGACTCTAATCTGATTTGGCTTCTGGGGGTGGTACACACCGAAGATGGGTAAGTACCATCGTTCCTCTCCCTCTTGCAGCGGTGGAGCTAACTCTGCCTGGTCGTGATCGAAGATCTTTTGCATGAAGTTCACAAAGTGAGTTTTCATCTCAGGCTTTCTTTCTAGTGTGCGGCACAAAGAGGCAAGGCGATTAAGAGCTTGCACTCGATTGCTTGGCAGCTGTCGCCGTGGTGATCGAAATGGAAGAGGTGCCACCCAGCTGTTGGACTCATCCATAAACATTTCTTTATCCATAAGCTCCAGGAAAAGCTCATCTTCGATGGAGAGACCCACTTTGTCATCATCCTTGGTTCTCTCAAAGATCGTGCTGCCGAGGCTGCAGTCATGGAGGCCTGGGATGTGGTGTGTAAGGCCGTGAAGAGATGTGCATTGTAGTCCTTCGTTGCCAAACCTCTCCTTGACTTGAATATGATTGGGACATGGAGTAAGGAGAGATGGACGTCCATTTTCAAGCACGTTAGTCCGAAAAGAAGTCACAGACTCTGTCTTGTGGGCTGAGCCCAAGCAGACGTCCCCTATAACAACCCAGCCAAGGTCAAGTCTTTGAGCGTAGGGTGCTCTAGGTGGCCCATTGCGTTGTTCTCTGACTTTGTGAACCTGGAGGATGTCGCGTCCCAGAAGGAGGAGTATCTGGGCCTCTAGATCTAGGTGTGGTATCTTGTGAGCTATGGACTTCAGGTGTGTGTGGTGCTGTGCGGCTGCTGGAGTTGGAATCTCTGAGCGGTCATCTGGGATGTGATTGCATTCAACGAGTGTGGGGAGCATCACGCTTGTTGTTTCATCCAGTGACTCCACCATGAACCCTGTGGCTCTTCTCCCAAACGCTTCAGTGACCCCTGAATATGTGCGCATAATGTATGGCGAGTTTGACCCTTCAACTTGAAAGAGGTCAAAGAATTCAGACCTGGCCAGGGACCTATTGCTCTGGTCATCCAGAATGACATACATTTTCACAGCTTTGTCAGGGCGTGCTTTAGGATAAACTTTCACTAGGCAAATCTTGGAACAGGATCTAGGTTCCTTACCGTCACCACAAACCTCTGTGCACCTAGAGGTGACTGCCAGCTGAAGTGTTTCTCTATCACCCTCCCCGCCATGCTCTGAGGAGGGACCTCTCCTGTCCCATGGTGGGGGTCCAGGGTGCAGTGCTGCAATATGGCTATTGCTCTCACATTCTGTGCACTTCAAAGCTGCCACACAGTTCTTTGCTAGATGACTGGTAGAAGAGCAATATCTGAAACAGATACCATTTTCTTTAAGAAAAGCCTTGCGCTCTTCTAGTGACTTGCTTCGAAAACCTCTACACTTTTTTAGAGGATGTGGTTTCTTGTGGATAGGGCATTGTTTGTCTATTTCACCTCGCCTGCTGCTTTAACTGTCCGCCTGAGAAGCTGTTTGTAGCGATGCGATTTCAGTCTTGTGAGCATAGACATGGCTTTTGCCATATGCTGGTCTCTTTTCCACTCGCTCAAGCTTTGATGGACCTGTAGTAAACCTGTGAGAACTATTCAACAGGGTTATAGGGGCTGTTGAGAGAGTGAAGCTTGGGTCGTTTCTTCGGCGTGCTTCACTGCATATGAAGTCTGTGAAGTATGCAAATGGAGGAAAACATACGTTGTGTTGCTCCTTGTATTGTGAGCCTTGAGCTAACCACCTCTCTTGAAGACCAATTGGCAACTTCTCAACGATAGGGTTGACACCCCTGGCGGTGTCCAAGTATGAGAGCCCTGGCAGGTAACCCTCAGATTTTGCAGAAACTAACTCCCTTAGCAGGTCTCCCAGCTCCCTGAGCTTTACGGGGTCTTTATGACTGATTTTAGGAAAGTTCTCTATCCTTTCAAAGAGAGCTCTTTCAATAACCTCGGGGGAGCCATAGCACTCCTCTAGGCGATCCCAAGCCATTCTTAAACCTATATCAGGACTGGCAACATGCACAGAACGAATCCGTATGACGTGCTCTGAAGACTGATTTCCTAACCATTTTGTGCAAGCTCCTCGCCAGCACTTAAGTTCAATCCTCCAATAGCATTGCAGAATGAAGACTTCCATGCCCAGTAATTTTCTGGACGATCATTAAATTTGATCAGGCCAGAATTCACAAGCTCTCGACGTACCAAATACCTCGCAATATCACTCATACCTGCTCTGTCGTCCGCATACCCAATATGTGGCTGTAATGAGGCTCTACTGCCAGAGCAAGGGTGTGGATGAGTAGAGAGGAGGTGATCAAGGGAGTGGTGATGAATTACTGGCATTGGCCTTTCAGGCTGCTGTGCTTTATGGCTATCATCCCTTGTGGTGAGTTGACGTGGTGAGCTCCCTCATTCTTGGGTAAGAAATGAGAAGCACTGCTGGGACCAGGGAGACGCTCCTTTCTGTCTGATTGGTCATCGGGTTTCATGAGCGGCAACAGTGATGGCGTGTATGGTTCAAGTACTGGGGGTTTTTCATCACTGAGATGTAGCTGGGAGTGGTGTTCGACGTATTCACGGGTGCGCTGAATGGCGACTTGAACTGAACTGTGGAGACTCCTACTGCCCTGTGTACCTTCGATCTCTGCTGCTGCCTCAAGAACTTCAGCTTCAGCCAAGGCTACTGCAATCTCCCTCTCATGCTCCAAACCTGATAACTCAGTGGCTATACGTGCCTCCTTAACCTTCAAATCAGCAGCAAGATGTGCCTCTTTTATCTTTAACTCAGCTTCCCTCTGAACGAAGGTGGCACGTGCAGTGCAGCTTCAACTTTAGCACGGGCCTTAGTAGCGGCCCTGCTAGCTGAAGATACTTTAGATGTGCCTGATGAGGTGGAACGTTGTGATCTTGCTTCATGTGCTGTCTCCTGATCTTTAATACCACCGTCAGTGATGGACACTTTTTCCAATCCAGCTTCACTGGTATGCGACATTATAGATAACGATCCTCCAAGATGTATTAGAAGGGATGAATAAAGAGGCCTTAGTATGCTTGAGAGGGTGTACTGGCTCAGTACCTAATTTTCTCGTTGCTGTTTTGCCCGCCGTGAAGTCGCTTTTTTACTATTCTGTCCTCAGTGTGTGTTACTGTACACAAATCGACAGATAGCTAACAGGCTTCAAGAGAAAGTCAGAGGCTGGAGTAAAGTTTGAGGCTCTTTACTGTTCTCGTAATTCTCATGAAGGAATTTTTGTAAAACTGAAATGATACAGAAAGATAGCACCAATCACTGAATGCTATTCAAACACGTCATACATTAACAGACATAAAACAATATACCATTAAGCTACAAAGTTGTAACATATATATATTACATTCAGCTGGTATGCTTATAGCTGTAAATAACTTGTAAATATAGTATGTGCAGCTCAACAGCTAAACTAACGAACTATTGGCAAACTCTTAGCTGAAAGGATATACAATAGCAGTTCTCTTACGAGAGTATCTCTCGTACTGCGTAATATCTTACGCTATGGGGAAAACCTCTTTTCCACGAGATATTGAAGCAAAAAATTATCCTTAATTTTGAATTAATGTAAAACGCTGTGCAGCAGCATGCAGATATAGGCAGGACGGCTCGCGCGCCTATTGGCTGCCCTGCGGCAAACAGCAGCAGCCTATCGAGAGAGGTGCTGCGTGACATAATCCTATGGGGGCATTTCGCGCCCATTTCGTCACGTCCTGCCAGAAAAGGGCGCAATTTCGCCCTATAAATATAGCTCGATAAGGCTGGTACACTGATTTTCATCTCTTCAGCGAAGCATCACGCATCGCTGGATCCGGAGTGAGAAGCCACGCCGTCTGAGAAAAAGCACACAGCGGGACCACCCATTGAGTCTGAAGTCGCTGGCATCGCCGCCTTTAGCCGCCGTACCTGCTACGCTTTCCGGCGTTATATCCTTTTCAAACTGTGTGTGTGTGTGTTCGCCGCTGCGACACACATTTTTCACTGTCTGTCTCTCTCTGCTAAAAGAGCTGCGTCTTTTTCAAGATGCAAAGAGCCTGCGGCTCGTGCCGAGCCACACTCAGCGATGGGGACCGTCATGTTATCTGCGTTTCCTGCCTGGGTGAGGATCATGCGGCTCTCGCTCTCGTCGACGGCGGATGCCCTCACTGTGAGCTACTGCCTATGGTGACTCTGAGGACTCGCCTGGCATCCTTCTCAGAGCCTGCACTTCAGCCCGCTGTAGCGCTGCGCCGTAAAAAGCGCCGTGCTCAGCGCGCTCCCGAGACTTCTCCTGCCCGCCAAAGCTCGCCGGTTCGCCCGCCAGCTTCGCCCGGCATCGCTCTAGTCCCTCACCGACGGACAGCGGCCGCCGTCTGCCGCCGCTTCCTCCATTGAGGTCGACGAAATAGCCCTGCCCCCGAGCCTTCTCCAGCCCGTGATAGCTCGCCGGTTCGCCCGCCAGCTTCACCAGCTTCACTCGAGTCGCTCGCTGACGGACAACGGCCGCCGCGCGCCGCCGCTTCCGCCATTAATGACGACGAGATAGCTGCATCTGTAGAGAAGTCCAGCTTCAAAACCGCGGCTAGCTTTCTTTACGTTATAAGAAAGCTACCCCGCCCCCCGTGTGCATGCGTCACCGCCGAAATGAGGAAAGAGTGTGTTTTTAGTCCCGCCGACGCCGGGCCAATCTCCATTTCTCAAACATTTCTCAGCTCCTCTTGGTTTGAGCGGCTGAAAATGTCAATATTGCAGCAATGAGCCTGTTGTATTACACGCACGCCTGCAAACAAACGCCGACGCACACAAAACTGTGATGACGCTCTTTATCCGCTCGGGCTATTTTAAGCTTTTGTCGTTTCCCCCTGTGGCTCAGTGGCGAAACCCAAAGCCTTCGCACGGGAGACCCGTGTTCGAGCCCAGCTCTCGCAGCGGATAAAAATTTAGTCTCGCCGCAGCCAGACTTACACCCAAACTTTTCACTCGTTCAGTTCCGAGAAAATGCGACTGTTCCAGTGTATTTTGCAGTAAACAAGCCGGTAACATGGCCCGCTTGTCTGCACACAAATGCCGTTTCCACGGCGACCCAGAAAAATCATGTAAGCAGTGTATTTTCTGGTATTCCGGCCACAGCCGATGGTGTTATGAGTGTATTAAAAATGCCACAGCCCAGTGTTCATTTCTACACACAAACACAGCCCGCCAAAGTGCAGGGCTCGCACAAATGAGTTCGACTCATGTCAATTGTGCATTAATTATAGTGAATGTGCCCACAACCCAGTGCCCACAAACACTACACACTGCATGTGCCACGTTTTCTGTAAAAGAAACCAACACACATACAGTCAGCTAAGGCCCACGGTGTTTAAGTCTCGCCGCGGCCAGACTCTACCGAAACTTCTCGCTCGTTCAGTTCCAAACAATGTGACTGTTCCAGTGTATTTTGCAGTAAACAAGCTAGTACCACAGCCCGCTTGCCTGCACACAAACGCCAGCTTTAAGGCGACCCAGATAAATCCCAAAAAGAGTGTATTTTCTGGAATTCCGGCCACGGCCGATGGTGTTATGAGTGTTGTAAGAATGCCCACGTCTCAGTGCCCATTCCCACACGCAGACACAGCCCGCCACAATACAGGGCTAGCAAAAAAAAAAAAAAATTGTGCAATAAATGTAGTGTACGTGCCCACAACACAGTGCCCACAAACACTACATGAAGCATGTCCCACGGTTTCTGTAAAAACGAAACCAACACATTTTCAGTTGGCGCGAGCCGACAGTGTTCTCAGTGCAGCGAGTGTGCCTGCTATCCCGCGCCCACATTCCCTCACAGACATGCCGAACCCCACGGGGCTCGCCCCGCTCGCCTTCTCTCCACATCCCATCAGCACCCCCCGCCTCGCACACTATAAACACAGTGTCTATTTCTCAGCACACCGGAGCTCTCCGGCCGCCGCTATATCACAGCCAGAGCCCAGATTTCATTCTACCTCTAGCTTTTCATGCAGATGCGTGGGCAAAGCTTCCCGGGGTATCAGAATGGGTGCTGAACACTATAAAAAGAGGCTATTCGCTGC
Organism: Gila orcuttii; assembly: GCA_026230005.1. NCBI lineage: Eukaryota > Metazoa > Chordata > Actinopteri > Cypriniformes > Leuciscidae > Gila > Gila orcuttii. The sequence continues at coordinate 50,181,679 of JAPDVR010000006.1, forward strand.
AGTTCGCTCGACACCCCCGCCGTTGCGCGGCGCGAGTCGAAACGACGGTAAAAAATGAAGTATCTCACCTACTTCGAGCCGAGATAGCGAAACTACTGAGCAAAGGGGCTATAGAACCTTTATCTCAGGCTCAGAGCGAAGGGGGTCTATCCAGCAGGTATTTTCTGGTACCGAAAAAAGACGGGGGTCTCAGACCCATTCTAGATCTGCGACGGCTGAACAGAACGCTCACGAAGCGTCAGTTCAGAATGATTACAACCAGGAAAATCCTCGCGCAAGTGCGCCAAGGAGACTGGTTCATGTCGATAGATCTAAAGGACGCTTATTTTCAAATACAAATAGCGTTACGTCACAAGCAATTCTTGAGATTCGCCTTCGAGGGCCAGGCATACCAATACAAAGTCCTGCCGTTCGGCCTGTCCCTGGCACCCCGTACTTTTACGAAGTGCATGGACGCGGCTCTCGCACCCCTGAGACTTCAGGGCATGCGAATTTTGAACTACTTGGACGATTGGCTGATTCTAGCTCGATCACAATCAGAGCTCATAGAACACAGGGCCACATTACTCGAACATCTCGAGAATCTGGGCCTCACAGTCAATATGGGGCGAAGAGCTCGCTGTCTCCCAGCCAGAAAATATCTTTTCTGGGAACAGTGCTGAACTCGCTATCTATGACAGCGCATCTGTCGCCAGAGCGCGCACAGGACATTCAGCGCGCCGCGAAATCTTTTCGCCGCGGCTCAACTGTCCAGCTCAAAAGGTTTCAGAAAATGCTGGGTCTCATGGCCTCAGCAGCTTCAGTGATCCAGTTGGGGCTGCTTCGCATGCGCCCACTGCAGCTATGGCTGAAAGCGCGGGTTCCGCCCAGGGCATGGACCGCTGGTCGGTTTCGCCTCCGGGTCGGTCTGAAATTCGTCTCAGCTTTGGAGCCTTGGAAGAAAACCGACTGGTACCAGTCAGGTGTGAGTCTGGGGACTCCCTCGAGCGTGAAGGTGGTGTCCACGGACGCCTCCACCTCGGGATGGGGAGCGCTGCTCGAGGGCAGACCGTTCTTTGGCCAGTGGTCAGAACGGGAAAAGCTCCTACATATAAACTGTCTGGAAATGATGGCAGTCGACAACGCGCTGCGGCGCTTCTGTCCCCAGATAAGGGGTCACCACGTCTTGGTCCGGTCGGACAACATGTCAGTGGTGGCGTACATAAATCGTCAGGGCGGCATCAAGTCCCGAAACCTTTACAGGCTGACGGAGTGCCTCCTGGTCTGGGCTCAGCACAACCTGCTTTCACTGACAGCAGCGCACGTGCCTGGTCACCTGAATCTGGGACCAGACAGGCTGTCCAGAGACAATGTCCCAGCAGGGGAATGGTTGCTGCACCCGCAGACGATCCAACTGCTGTGGGAGACATTCGGCAGAGCGCAGGTGGACCTGTTCGCGTCCAACGAGAACGCTCACTGTCCGAAATATTTCTCCAATAGCAAGGACGCGCTGGCCTACGTTTGGCCCCGCTGTCCCCTCTATGCTTTCCCCCCCATCTCGCTCCTGCCTCAAGTGCTGGAACGGATCAGGGAAAATGGATGCCCAGTGCTGCTTGTGGCTCCGCTCTGGACAAACCAGGCTTGGTTTCCAGTCCTGATGCAGCTGACCAGCACTGCCCCGTGGCCAATACAATTGAGGAGAGACCTCCTCTCCCAGGCCAAGGGCTCGATTTGGCATCCTCGCCCCCAGCTATGGTCCCTGCACGCATGAGCCATCAACGGGTACCCGCTATCCTCCCGGAGGGAGTGCTAAACACGATCATGCAGGCAAGGGCCCCGTCTACAAGACTGCTCTACTCCTAGAATTGGTCTGTGTTCTCTGCCTGGTGTCAAGCTCAGGGCTTTTCACCCGTAGACTGCGGGGTCACGGAAGTGCTTTCCTTCCTTCAAGAGCTGCTGGATAAGGGCAGAACCCGATCCACGCTCAAAGTGTACGTGGCGGCTATAGCAGCGTTTACAAAACCTGTGTCTGGCAGTCACTGGGGAAGAACGACATAGTCGTGTGATTCCTCAAGGGAGCTCGGAGGTTGAACCCTCCTAGACCTCCTTCAGTCCCGGTGTGGGACCTTTCTACGGTTTTGGAAGCCATGAAAGGTGCCCCGTTCGAGCCAATCCATTTGTCAGACATGAAGCATCTGTCTTTCAAAACGGTGTTTCTTTTGGCTCTCGCTTCAGTGAAGCGCATAGGGGACTTACAAGCGCTTTCAGTAAGCGTATATCTAATCTAAAGGCCTAATGACTCAAAAGTCATACTCAAACCGAGGCACGGGTACGTGCCCAAATCCCTCAACACACCGTTCAGAGCCCAGGTGATTTCCCTGTGCACTCTCTCGGTTCAAGATGAGGAGGAGGATGCGAGTCTCCTTTGCCCTGTCAGGGCACTGAGAGCTTATGTGTCCCGCTCGTCTGTCTTCAGGCAGACCGAGCAGATCTTCGTTTTGTTTGGCGGACGTTCCAAGGGACTGGCCGCATCAAAACAGAGCCTATCCAGATGGATAGTCGATGCCATAGCACTGGCTTACACTTCTAAGGGCCTGCAGTGTCCTTTGGGTGTCAGAGCGCACTCCACGAGAGGCGTGGCCTCGTCGTGGGCATGGTATAGTGGCGTTACCTTGCAAGATATCTGTACGGCTGCGGGCTGGGCCTCGCCGTCTACATTTATAAGGTTTTATAACCTAGAGGTTCCCGACTTACAAGCCAAGCTTCTGTCGGTATAGAATTCAGTGTTATCTGCCCCGCTGTGCCGGCCCAGATGCTGAGTTTTGCTTGTGCATCGCTCACTGAGCGATAACACGGCTCGATGGGTGTTGAATAACCCGTAATCTTAACCAGTTCAGGCTGAACACGTTCACCCTGTCTGTGTGAAACACTATTAACATAACTAGCCCCTATAGGATGCTATTTCATGGGGAATGATGCTTGCAGCCTCTCTTCTCCGACTCTCTGTGAGTCTATGGTGATTATGCACTACATGAGCCCCGGGCTACTGCCCTTGGGACTTTGGTGTCGGATCCCAGTACGCACGGCGTTTTGCATTGTGTTCCCCATAGCGTAAGATATTACGCAGTACGAGAGATACTCTCGTAAGAGAACGTACTCGGTTACTAACGTAACCTCGGTTCTCTCTAGAGAGGGAACGAGTACTGCGTATCTTGCCGTGCATACACAGCTCTGGTTCGCTTCGGCGATGAAAACCAGTGTACCAGCCTTATCGAGCTATATTTATAGGGCGAAATTGCGCCCTTTTCTGGCGGGACGTGACGAAATGGGCGCGAAATGCCCCCATAGGATTATGTCACGCAGCACCTCTCTCGATAGGCTGCTGCTGTTTGCCGCAGGGCAGCCAATAGGCGCGCGAGCCGTCCTGCCTATATCTGCATGCTGCTGCACAGCGTTTTACATTAATTCAAAATTAAGGATAATTTTTTGCTTCAATATCTCGTGGAAAAGAGGTTTTCCCCATAGCGTAAGATATTACGCAGTACTTGTTCCCTCTCTAGAGAGAACCGAGGTTACGTTAGTAACCGAGTACGTTTTCACATGTTAACAAGTAAATATTCAGGTAACATCACAGAATGTCTTACATGATACTTGTGTATCAAAGTGATTAACTATAAATTAAAATATAATTTACAAGCGATGCTTTCCCAAGGCACAAACAGAGTGGGAACAGGATAAGGTGACTGTAGCTGCAAGTTGACCGCATGGAATATAACTACTAATGTGCTTCCTGATCAGACTGCATCATGTGATAAAATCAACCAATGAAAGCAATGTAAGAATTATATATGAACACAATGAATTACTCCCAGATGACCACTAGGGGGAGAAAGTAACAAACTAAATGCAAAGGTCTTAGAGAACATAACAGTGTGTGTGTGTGTGTGTGTGTGTGTGTAAGCCAAGCGTCCCAACCCAGATAGATAGAAAATATGTGGAAATGATTCAAAGTGTACCTATGTGCAAGACTCGATGCCAGAAGCACGCGATGCAGTATTTTCGACAAGATAATTGCTGCCAAGACCGGTAACACGATAAATCTGATAAGGCACTTAGAAGCGCACAGAATACACTTGAGAGTAATGGTGTGTTCACACCGAACGCGAATAGAGCGTCAAATACGCGTCTGTCGCGTCTAGTTAGACGCTTGAATCTTCCGCTCGAGTTCAAATTTTTCAACTTGTGCGGAAGACGTTCGCGGCAAACGCGTCGCCCAATTCGCGTCATTCGCGACGCCCGGCGCGAATGATGCGTCTATTCGCGTTTTTGCATTGACTTTGTATGTAATCTACTCGCGCAAATAATTAAATTCGCGTTTGGTGTGAACACACCATTAGTAAACACTTGTTCATTAATAAACAATTAAAATATCTCCTTGCTATTGTTTCCCGACACATCCATAATCATTAGGCTACTTTTGCCAGTGCTTTGCGGCAAGCTTCATGTGTGCTGAGCGCGAGGCATATATCCCGCACCCCAGTAGCCTATATTTAATTTAATTCACATTTATTTGTATAGCATTTTTCACAATACATATCGTTTCAAAGCAGCTTTACAGAAAATGCATGTGTCTAAATTACAATTTAGAGTGATCTGTTATCAGAGGTGACAGTGTAATGCATTTCAATTAATTTTCATTCAGTTTCATTGTTAAACAATGCATTAAGTTAAGGCAGAAACAATGAGCTCATTGAAGTAAAGAATATATATGTTGTTAAATGATTAGGAAACAGAGAAAACTTTAGCATTGGTGCTTTTTACATACTCAAAATATGAGTGTAAAAAAGTCAACAAACTGAAAAAATAAAAATTAGGTAATGTTATATTGTTAAAACTGGTTACATAAAATTGGTATCGAAAAAAGTATCGTTCAGGAACCGGTATCGAAGTCAAGGTATCGGTATCGAACATTTTGTTACGATACCCAGCCCTACTTCCGTGTTGTGCTATTTACATACACCAAAGTCCTTCTGGATACACAGAACTTGCCTGGGAACCCGTCTTCTTTCAGTGGCTTTCAGGTAAATGGACGCTATAAATTGGTGTGTTTGAGCACAGGCATATTGGAGCCCTTAACTTTATAGACACGTTTTAGTTAGTGCTAGCTCCCAACTTAACTGACCAGTTCATGTTGCCTACAAGCTTGGGGTGCTTGTGTAGTTACATTTTTGAATGAATTTTTTCGTCTCTTTATAGAAATACACACATCGCACTCACAATGTTTGTGAGTTTCACGTAGGATTAAACAAATAATAATAGTTCGGTAAAATATTTTTATAATAGTTTTCTGCTATCACTGTTAGAATACATTCAGAACATGTTTCATTTATTCCTGTACCATTGGCATTCCTGTATCGTCGAGCAAATAAGGATGTGTAATGTCACACACTGTAGCATTATACTTTTACGTTTAAACAGTAAATTAAAAAACAAACTCCATATCTAATGTTTAAGTGCAGGAAAGAGATTAAAAAAACCCACTATACGTGGGTAGTACCACTGTGTCAAAGAGAGCAACACACTCCATTTTGGTTTAAAATTACCCTTTAATATGCTGGTTGGCCAGGTTGCCTGACGTCAAGGCATGTGACGCAACACGGACGTTCCTGATTGGCTGGAAGAAATGGATAAGTCTACGTAGAACCCAGTAGACCGCTCACTATCAGGAAGTCTTGGAAAAACGACCAACACCAACCAACGACCTACACAGCTTCACATTCTCATGAAAAAGTAAGTGAAATACGTAACAGTTTCATGATGTTGTGGTTGTAATGCAAGGGTTTGGGGTTTAACCTTAAGCCCTTTCCCTCGTAGGGCTTTGTTATATTCCATCACTGCGCATGCTCATATGACTGTTTTGGGTCCTGTAGCTGTAATAATGGATATAGCTCCAGCTAATGGCTGTAATTCATATATATTGGGCTTTGTTTGAGTTTTTGTTTGCTGCTGTGCACGACGTGTCTGCTTTGTGGCATTGTATGTTTTGTGTCATCTTGTTAACCTGCTTGCGTTCTTGTTACAAATAAGATGAACTGACCAATATTCATATTGTGGTGATGCGATCAATCATCATAGTGATTAGGGGCGGATACGGCACGTTCAAGGGATATAAAAGGAGATGAGGTTGACGTCTCACTAAGCGCGTCTTTCTGGGTCCTGGGAGTGACGTAATTTCCGGTGCGCCGTGTTTATGTCCAGGAGGTAAGAGCTACTGGTGGCAGTCTCATTATGAACGTTTTGTGAGGGAGGGTAATTTGAGACTCATTTGATTTACAGTGTGTGGCTGGGGAGTACTTTAGACACGTCGAACAAAATGTCTTCGACCATTCCTCTGCCTTATAATGGAACGACGCATCTGTTGTCGATCTACCTTTACTCTAATTGGGGGGGAGGTATTTGACAAAATAAATAATTCTTTATTTTATCAAATAAAGAAATATTTTTCTTTATTTGACAAAAAGCACAACACTTTGTTTTTATTGTGAGTATCCACAAAAAAAATTGACACTTAACAGGATCTAATGATGTACAACACTTATATGTAAGATCAAAATCTATATGTAAGATCAAAATCAACAGAGTAATTTGAGTCTCTTTTGCACTGATAATATATATATATATATATATATATATATATATATATATATATTGTCCTCGCATTCTTTCTTGTGTGACACACCTGAATGAAAGGCTCATTATTATGCGGGTCTTTGTCTTCTCAGGTGAGAACCACCTAATTATTCATGAGGGGGTTGGGCCGTTCACGCCTATTCGCATATTGCCTTTCCAAACAAAAAAATGTTTTTCACAATTTAACACAATCTATTGTTTTATGTGAATGATTAGGCAGGATGATTTTCAGATCATTTTGAAGCAAAAACTTTAGGCGACAACATCCATTAGTCAAAAAGTCTTGTGGACACATATTTAGTATGGCCGTTTCTCAATACCAAGTTCGCAAACTTCGGACTTGCGTCCTTGGTAGTTCAGACTTGCCAAGTTCGACTCAGGAGAACGAACTCCAGAGGACGCGAGGACGCGAGTCCGGTTATTCTGCAAACCGGCTACTCCGGTTATCTCTTTATGTATATTTTAGGCAACAATAAAACGAAATATAGTATAAAATACAACTTGCGTCTTTTCATCAACAATAAAACGAAATATGTAATAAAACACCACTCTGCCTCTTTTCATTTAAAAAAATCTTAAACATATTAATGGCCACACAAATGTGGTTCAGGCAACGCAGATTATCTTCACTGCATATATTTATAACAACACGAAATATAAAACACAACCCTGCTTCTTTTTGTTTTAATTTTAAAATATGAAACATTTTTGATAATTAAAACGGACTTAACAAACAGAGACAGGGTTGTGTAATTTTATTGTATTATAGCCTACATGTACATACAGTGAAGAGAATGTATAGTAAAATAATATATATAAAAAAAGTTTTAATGATCAATAATATCCAGTATAAAAGTATAAGTAGCCTAATAGGTATAAGAAGCTATACAATGAGAAATAAAGCAAACAATTCAGTCAAACGTAAGTCAGCTCTCTAATAGGCTACAAAGTTAAATTTAAATAGCCTAAATATATAGAGTTATGAAACTTCACTTTGCCCTCAGCCAAAACGATTTGCCATGGAACAAACTATAGATGAATTAGACCAAAGATCGATTTATACACAAGACAAATTATATCTCATATAACCACTAGACTACAGACATCAGAGCCAGCGGCAAACATCAGAAGGACTAGCCGAGGAAAAGCTGTTCCAGTCTGGGTTAATGAGCGCTGAACGCCCGGTGATCGCCTGGATCTCACAACTCCGAAAACGTCAGATACATTTTTCAAATAGGCGCTATCTTTATAAACAAACCACAGGTTTGAGCTTTAAACAACTACATTCTCGCCTGAAACACTATTAAAATTACATTTCGTGATACAATAACAGTAGTATTTTTATATTACGCGGGTTTTCTCCTCTGCTATTGACGCTTGCTGGTTGGTGCGAGATGCAGTCTGGGATACCTGGCTGTCTCAAGTCCGCACAAGTCACCTCTCGATGCATCCTCGGTAAAAGGGGCGGATCAAGAACACATCCGGGGATTTGAACTGGACTTGGCTCGATGTGAACTTTGAATTGGAACAGTACTTTGGCAGCGACTGATGACGTTTCACAAGTCCACAAGAACACAAGTACAGACAAGAACGCATATTGAGAAACGGCCTATGTGTTTTGTGGCCTTATTTCAGAAACTTTCATTTTTAGTTTTTTCAATAACCATGCATAAACAATATTCTCTCAAAAATACAAACATGTACATACATGTTGCTCACATATTACGGTAGCCCTGTTTGTGCTAAATAGTGTGTAATTTCACCTGTGCCATTAATATGTTTATAAGCAACTGAAAAAAGCACAAATGTCAGGGCATGTCAAAACATCTCAAGGACCCCAAAAACACCTTAGACCCCAGAGGGTTAAGGATTGGTTAAGGGGTCAACAGTGTACAGAGGTCAATTTGATTACTAAAGGGGATAAGACACATGCCTTTGGTGTGAGAGACCCGGGTTCGAATCCACTGTGAGACACCAATGTGTCCCTGAGCAAGACACTTAACCCCTAATTGCTCCAGAGGCGTGCGACCTCTGACATACATAGCAATATAAGTTGCTTTGGATAAAAGTGTCAGATAAATGTAAATGTAACACTGTTCAAAATGTATGTTTATATTAAATTGTTTGGATAAATGAACAAGTACTTTCTTGAAAAAAATATTTGTTTTATCCTGTCGAAGTATATTCAAGGAATATCCTATTGATATTTATAGTATACTAAACGCTGGGAGGCAATAAAAACATGTTTTGCCCCTAAATATATTAGCAGGCATTTAGCTCACCTTAACTAACCACCCTTTAAACAAACGTTGTTAGAGCCCAATGCACAGCCCAGTTACAAGTCCAATGCACATGTACTAAATGATTAATAGTCAGCATTGTCAGTATGCATGCAAAAACATGAATAAATAATTAATAAATGATTTGTAAAGATGTGAGTCTGCATACACACCACAACAAATGTGTGACTGTTACAGACAGTGAATGAATAATATGTTATCATGAATAGTGTGTGAAATGCTTAACATTACTAATTAAACTTTTTGTTTTACCAACAAATTTTAAATGTATAAAAGTTTGATGAATTGAAAGTTCATGATTTAAAAGTTTAATGACATTAGTAAGCATTTCAATTTACATTAAAAAAAATTCTAACTAATCATTATGTAATGTTTAAAAAAATCATTAGTAAACATTAACAAGCACATTATCTCATATATCTAGCAATGTGAACATAATAATTACACTGAGTTAATAATTATATGTGTGGTTTTCCTTATCTGTACTTTCAAGAATGTGTTTGTTTGTTGTTTGTTTGTTTGTTTACTTTATTTATACCCGTAGGTAAATTTGTTTTACAGTGCAATGACATTCTATGGCATCCAATACAAAAAACACCTCTACAATTTGTTAAGCATATCAATCGCATTTGTTACGAAGCTGCTTTTATATCTTTTCGTTCTACACCTAGGGACTTTATACCTCCTCGCAGACGGTAATAACTGAAACTCATTTCGCAGAGGGTGAGAGTCATCATTTAAAATTGAAAGGGCCATCCTTTGTAATTGTTTGGCATATAGTGATGCCACTCCTGGTTTTGACTCACCTATCAAACGGCCAGACCATTTTACTATCTGGTCTAGCTGATTTTTTGCCTTTAAGGATATATGACCGTACCATACTAAAATGGAAAATGACAAAACAGATTCTATAAAAGCATGATAAAACATCTTCATTATTGTTTTATCAAGATTAAATGCAGATAATCTCCTTAGGCAGTACAAACGCTGGTGCCCCTCAGTGTGTACACTGAGGTCTACTAGACTGGAATGTCTGAATTTGTTGTGTGGTGGAAGGAATCACATCCGGGGAACTGCGTAGACGTAGGAAGGAATCACATCCGGGGATAATGGTTCGTTTCGCTCAGAACATTTAACACTATGCATTTAATGGATCGTTTCGGCGTTGACATACACGCGGAATCACGGTTCATTTCGGCGTTGACATACACGCGGAATCACATCGGGGGATAATGGTTCGTTTCGCTCAGAACATTTAACGGTGTAGACATACACACGGATAGCTCAAAATGCGTTCAGATAACACGCGCTTGGCTTTAGAAAGTGGCGTGTATGTTTACGAAAAAGTCATGATATCATGTTGCGTGGTGAGATTATGTTTTTATCTGTTTTTCTTAATAATAAGTGTCACCAGGGCGTTTACCACCATAAACCACCATAAAGTATAGTGGTAATATGAAAGTATATTTTTTGACATGTGCAAATGTAAAAATGACATTCAGGCTGTTAAACAACTGCGGTAAAGCCAGCCGCCACCTCGAAATGAGTGGTCAAACTAGCCGCCCCTATATTTCGTGGTGCGCGTATACACCAGCTATTACGGTAAGACCGTCATCTGGATTGAAAACAATTGATCTTCCGGCGAAGGCTATTTCACATTAATTTATTCTATCTCTATCTCTATCTATCTATCTATCTATCTATCTATCTATCTATCTATCTATCTATCTATCTATCTATCTATCTATCTATCTATCTATCTATCTATCTATCTATCTATCTATCTATCTATCTATCGTGTATCTGTCTGTCATTAATTTGGAATATCTATCTATCTATCTATCTATCTATCTATCTATCTATCTATCTATCTATCTATCTATCTATCTATCTATCTATTTATTTATCTATCTGTCTGTCTGTCTATTTATCCATCTATCTATCTATCTATCTATCTATCTATCTATCTATCTATCTATCTATCTATCTATCTGTCTTTCTATCTATCTATCTATCTATCTATCTATCTATCTGTCTGTCTGTCTGTCTGTCTGTCTGTCTGTCTGTCTGTCTGTCTGTCTGTCTGTCTGTCTGTCTGTCTGTCTGTCTGTCTGTCTATCTATCTATCTATCTATCTATCTATCTATCTATCTATCTATCTATCTATCTATCTATCTATCTATCTATCTATCTATCTATCTATCTATCTATCTATCTATCTGTCTGTCTGTCTGTCTGTCTGTCTGTCTGTCTGTCTACCTGTCTATCTGTCTATCTATCTATCTATAATTATGTATCTGTCTATCCATCCATCTATCCATCCAAAAATAATAATATACTGTTGTGTCTATACATTCAGAAAATCACAAAAAAAAAAATCCTAGTTTACACAGCCCAATTTCACCTCAGATGGAGAGTACACCTTATCACCGTGTCACCTGCACAGTTTCAGGACATTCTGATGTTGTATTACAAAATAAGAGCCCTCCAAATTTCATAAATACGCTGTTTTGGCTTTAAATTCAGAAAATCACTAAAACAAAAATCCTAGTTTACACTGCCCAATTTCACCTCAGATGGAGAGTACACCTTCTCACCGTGTCACCTGTACAGTTTCAGGACATTCTGATGTTGTATTACAAAATAAGAGCCCTCCAAATTTCATAAATACGGTGTTTTGGCTTTACATTCAGAAAATCATAAAAAAAAAAATCCTAGTTTGCACTGCCCAATTTCACCTCAGATGGAGAGTACACCTTCTCACCGTGTCACCTGTACAGTTTCAGGACATTCTGATGTTGTATTACAAAATAAGAGCCCTCCAAAATTCATAAATAAGCTGTTGTGTCTATACATTCAGAAAATAATTTAAAAAAAAATCCTAGTTTACACTGTCCAATTTCACCTCAGATGAAGAGTATACCTTCTCACCGTGTCACCTGCACAGTTTCAGGACATTCTGATGTTGTATTACAAAATAAGAGCCCTCCAAAATTCATAAATAAGCTGTTGTGTCTATACATTCAGAAAATCATTTAAAAAAAATCCTAGTTTACACTGCCCAATTTCACCTCAGATGGAGAGTACACCTTCTCACCGTGTCACCTGCACAGTTTCAGGACATTCTGATGTTGTATTACAAAATAAGAGCCCTCCAAATTTCATAAATACGCTGTTTTGGCTTTACATTCAGAAAATCTTTTTTTTTTTAAAATCCTAGTTTACACTGTCCAATTTCACCTCAGATGAAGAGTACACCTTCTCACCGTGTCACCTGCACAGTTTCAGGACATTCTGATGTTGTATTACAAAATAAGAGCCCTCCAAAATTCATAAATACGCTGTTTTGGCTTTACATTCAGAAAATCACAAAAAAAAAATCCTAGTTTACACTGCCCAATTTCACTTCAGATGGTGAGTACACCTTCTCACCGTGTCACCTGCACAGTTTCAGGACATTCTGATGTTGTATTACAAAATAAGAGCCCTCCAAATTTCATAAATACGCTGTTTTGGCTTTACATTCAGAAAATCACAAAAAAAAAAATCCTAGTTTACACTGCCCAATTTCACTTCAGATGGAGAGTACACCATCTCACCGTGTCACCTGCACAGTTTCAGGACATTCTGATGTTGTATTACAAAATAAGAGCCCTCCAAATTTCATAAATACACTGTTTTGGCCATTTGATAACTAGTCATAACTAAAACAAAACATAGGGACATGCATAAACCCCAGAGGAAATTCTATAAACATTTGGGAAAGTTTGTGGGTAAGAATGGAGTAAGTGTCCTTGTGTATTGGAAGTTTATCTCTATAGTCTTTGACCAAATGGCTAGTGTCTCCTGTGCTGTCTTTTGAGGCTTGTAGACAGTCTTTTGCTGAGATCGTTTAGTGGAGCTGAGGTGATAACGGCATTTGAAGAGAACTGGTTTTAGGGCGATGACAGCAGGGGAGAGGGGGAAGGTTTTCTGATGACTAGGGCATTTTGATTAAGGCCATTCATTACAATATTGTGATTTGTAAGTAATTGGTAAGTACTGATAATGTGTCATAGTTAGCCTAATAGTTTTTAATGAGGTTAATTTAATTAATTATTAATTAAGTAACTATCTCAGTCCTATATTGACTATTACTTGTAGATTATTTAATCTATTTTTCATATTATTAAATAGTGTTAGCTTAACTGTTAATATAGAAGTAATCATTTGTCCTGCATTACAGATAACCATTAATGATGGGCAATTATTGTAATGTTTTATCATAAACATGGTTAGTTACCCATGTGTTTTTTGGGAATGTGTTTTTTTAGATTAAAAATTAAAATATTGAAATGAATGGTTGTAATACAACACATTAAAAAAAACTAATTTTCACAAATTACAGCAAATCTGACTGATGTTACAGGGTAAATTGCAGTTTTAATTATGTATCCGTATAATTGAAACAGATATATGTTTGATGTCTTCTTAACATTGTATTCCTAATTTATAATTTAACTTAAAATAAATAAAAACATTTCCCCAACATTTCTTATATAGATAATTGAAGGCCTGTTTCATCTTGCTGTCAATCAACTGGAGATGGGGAACTCCATATACATTCTCAATCACTACACAGCATGAGTGATTCTGAATGGGGACAGCACGCAGATTGCCCGGCAGAGTTTGTCAAAGGTGATCACAGTGGCTGGACTATAGTGTGAATATGCAAATTTGTGTGTGTGCTTGCAGGGACTAATATTATAAGGCTTACACATGAAAAATAATACATAATTTATTGCAAAATTACATAACAAATTTGCCTGCTTTCCATCTTGCTTTAAAAAGGTAAATATACTTAATGATGGTTTAAAATGCAAAGGTAATTATTATTTATCTTCTTCATTAGGTCAACTTGAACAATTACCAGGCAATTGTTTCATTTGTGAACATCAACAAGGTCCACTGGAAACTTCTGGTGAGAAGCTGAATGAGATCTGTCATTATTTACAGTGTCTGGAATATTATTAAAAGATGTACATTCTCCCCACTTTTCATTTTCAGTACATAAATGCGGTCAACCACACTGTGTACCTGTTAGATCCCTCAAAAAGTTACTCAGAGAAAACTGATTCCATTCATGCAGCTCAAAAATTCAGTTCTCTTACGAGAGGTTCTCTTGTATTGCGTAAGTTTAGCTTACGCTACGGGAAAGATTCATCTTCTCGAGATACTGAAGCCAAAAAATTATCCTTAATTTTGTATTCATTGTCAACGCAGTGCAGCAGTGCAGCAGCTAGCAGACCTAGAGCAGGCCATCTCGCGTGCTCATTGGCTGCCCTGCGGGCAACTGCTGCAGCCTACCAGTGAGCCCGGTGTGACGTCACGCCTAATGAAGGGCGCCCGCGCCTTCATAGCGTCACAGCCCGCCAGAATGGGCGTGGCTTAGCGTATAAAAGTAGGGGCTGTAGGCTGACTTCCCTGATTTTTCGTCTCTTCAGCGAGCTCTTCGCATCGCTGGATCTGAGAGAAGCCACCGCCGCCGTCGAACAGCGAACAGCCAGCTTAGGACAGCGCTGAGGAAGCGGGCCGTCTTCGCCACCTTCAGCCATCCGTGCGAGCTACGCTATCCGGCGACGTATCCTTTTTTGCCTTGCTATATATTCTAAAAGAGCAGCGAGCGTCTTTTTAAAGATGCCTCGCACTTCCTGCGGCTTGTGTAGAGCCCCGCTCAGCGCCGGAGACCGCCACCTGATCAGCGCTCCCTGCCTGGGCCTGGAACACGCAGAGCTCGCCCTCGCGTCCGGGGGCTGCGAGCTCTGTGAGGAGCTTCCGCTGTCAACCCTGCGGGCTCGACTCGAGGCCTTCAACACCGCAGCAGTCACTCCGCCCTCAGTGGGACCGTGCAGGAAGAAGCGCCGTTCCCTGAGACAGCCGCAACCTGTGGCCACAGCGACGCGCTCGCCGGAGAACCTCCCTTGAGCCTCGCTTTCGCCTTCCCGGCCTCTCCTCACCGACGCGCAGCTGCCTCTTACGAGCCTCACTGCCGTCGCATCGGAGGATGAGGCCGAGGAACACGCCACGAGAGACTGCTGCTCCATCCTGGCATCGGACAGCGAGGATTCCGCAGCGAGGTCGCTTCATTCCGCCACCTCATCGATCCAGGAATCCACCCGTACCCGCGCTGGAGCTGATGCGGAACTGATGCGCCTGCTCACACAGGCTGTTGACCGTCTCGGGCTCGAGTGGTCGCTGCCAAAGGAACCCGCGCCGAACAGGCTCGACGGTTGTTTCCTTCAGAGTCGCCACCGCGCAGCTTCAGCAACTAGGCCCGCTCCATTCCTGCCGGAACTTCATTCGGAGCTGACGAAGTCGTGGAGTACACCATTTTCCTCGAGACTTCAGTCACAGGCCTCCGCGTCACTCTCCCAAGTGGACGGCGCCGCCGAGAAAGGGTACACGGCTATTCCCCCTGTGGAAGAGGCGGTCGCAGCGCACCTTTGCCCGCCTTCTGCGAGATGGCGGTCACGGTCAGCCCTCCCGTCTAAAGCCTGCAGACCCACGTCCGCTTATGCCGCCTCCGGCCATGCCGCGTCTGCTCTACACTCAATGGCTGTGCTACAGATCCTGCAAGCCGACCTCCTCCGTGAATGGGATGAGAAGGGCGACGGATCTCTCTCTCCGCGCCACCAAAACCGCAGCCCAAGCCATCGGACGAGCCATGGCCACGTTAACTGTGACAGAGAGGCACCTCTGGTTAACGCTCACGGATATGAGGGAATCTGAGCGAGCCACCTTCCTGAACGTGCCGCTCTCCCCCACTGGTCTCTTCGGCCCAGCGGTGAACGGGATCGTTGACCGCTTCTCTGAGGTGCAGAAGACCACGCAGGCCATGAACCTCTTCCTGCCGCGACGCTCGAGTTCCGCCACAGGCCGCTCTCGCAAGACACAAAGCCAGCCTCCTGTGCGAACCAGCACCCAGCGTCCAGCACAGCCTCAGCCTTCGCAGCGACGTCAGGGCGGCCGCCCTAGGTCGCGCTCAGACAGCCGTCACAGACCGCCGCCCCCCAGAGGGCCTCGGCAAACCATTACACTGAAGTCTGAGCACGCGAAGCCCTCCTAACAGAGAGAGAGAAAAGACGCGCGTGTCCCGCTACGGCAGGACCGCCGTCAAAGTTCATTTCCCTGTCAGTCCCCTTCAAACAGGCTACTGCAGTGGTTCAATTAGCAGCCAACGAGCCGGTTTATTCACCCTCTCGCCTGCACACAAACGCCGTTTTCACGGCGACCCAGAGAAATCTAAAAAAAAGTATAATGTCTGGTCCGGCTCACGCCGTCAGTGTTTTAAGTGTAGTGAAAGTGCCCACGCCCCAGTGTTCACCCCTACATATAAGCACTCCGAATCCCGTGTCACTCACAGAGCACACTCTCATAAAGCGCAGAAAAGCCGCTCGAGTGTTGAATGTAAGAAATGTGTCCACAGGTCTGTGCCCACTATCTGCCCGCTCTGTTACACGATCAAAGAAGCAGGTTATGAATGTAAGTCTCGTGCCCGCCAGAGAGCGCTCACGCTTGCTAACACAAACCTCCCCCCGGGCTCCGCCCGCGCGTTTAAGTGTTATCACAAAACGCAGGGCGTTAATAAAACGCTCCCCATCCATTATGATCGGGACGTCAGATACAGTTGTAAGTCTCGTACACGCGCTCACGCTTACAGAAAGCTTTTCTGCCCGGAGCGCTGCTCGCGCGTCTAAAAGTGGTAAAAGTATGTTCCCCATACCTTATGATTGGGACATCTCACATAAGTCAGCCGGTTTCGGCTGTCAGCGAGCAGCCATTGCCCAGAACCGAGAGCGCGCGCGCCGCACTTTCGGCTCCGGTTCAGTTTCACAAGCCCGCAAATGGCGGCGGTCTGAACCCGGAGGCCATTCGCCCCCTAGCGGCTCACATAGCTGCATGGGAAACTATCCCAGGGATTTCAGAATGGGTGCTGAGCACAATAAAGCAGGGCTATACACTTCAATTCATTCGCCGTCCCCCGCGCTTTCAAGCCCGGACCGCGAAGATAGTAAATGCGGAAGTAGCACACCTACTTCACGCAGAAATAGCAAAGCTGCTGTGCAAAGGGGCTATAGAAAAGGTACCGCCTTCTCTGAGCGAGTCAGGCTTTTACAGCCGATATTTTCTCGTACCCAAGAAGGACGGAGCCTTCAGACCTATCCTAGATCTAAGACATTTGAACAAAGTGCTTGCGAAAAGACTGTTCAAAATGCTTACGACCAGGAAAATCCTCGTGCACGTTCGCCCGAGGGACTGGTTTATTTCTCTAGATCTGAAGGATGCCTATTTTCAGATTCAGATAATACCCTGTCACAGGCAATTTTTGAGATTCGCCTTCGACGGTCAGGTATATCAATACACCGTCCTGCCGTTCGGCCTGTCCCTAGCACCCCGTACATTTACGAAGTGCATGGACGCGGCGCTTGCCCCCCTGAGAAGTCAGGGGCTGCGAATAATGAACTATCTGGACGATTGGCTGATATTGGCACAGTCAGAGACAGAACTGCTATCTCACAGGACAGTGCTTCTCAGTCATCTGGAAAGCTTGGGTCTCACGGTCAACTGGACCAAGAGCTTGTTACTGCCCAGCCAGTCAATTTCCTTTCTAGGAATAGAACTGGACTCAGTGACCATGACGGCTCGTTTATTGACACAGTGCGCGCGCCGTGTTCGCCACCTAGCCGCATCTTTCCAGAAGGGCAGCTTTGAAAACATTTCAAAGGATGTTGGGCTGTATGGCATCAGCTGCAGTGGTGCTTCAGCTGGGCCTACTGCGCATGCGCCCGCTCCAACGCGTGTCCCGTGAATACTCGCGTGTCCCGCCGAGCCTGGGTGTCTGGCGGCCGGAAAATCAGAGTGACTCAGACCTGCATAGCGGCTCTGCAGCCCTAGTTAGTGGCCGACTGGTACCAGCAGGGAGTAATGATGGGAACCATCTCTTATCGGAAAGTCATCTCGACAGACGCGTCCAACTCGGGTTGGGGCGCGCTGTTCGAGGGCAGACCGGTCTTTGGCCAGTGGTCGGACCAGGAGAAGGGTTTTCACATAAACTGTTTGGAGATGATAGTGGTCGAGAACGCGCTGAAGTGCTTCCTCCCGTTCATACAGGACCAGCATGTTCTTGTCCGCTCGGACAACATGTCTGTGGCATCCTATGTAAACCGTCAGGGCGGTGTCAGATCCAGAAATCTCTGCAATCTGATGGAACGCCTCCTTATTTGGTCTCAGATGCACCTGCGCTCGCTGAGGGCGGCGCATGTGCCTGGCCATTTGAACGACGGCCCAGACAAACTGTCCAGGGACAATGTTCCCCCAGGGGAATGGTCCCTGCACCCCCAAACGGTTCAGAAACTGTGGCGCCTATTCGGCAGAGCGGAAGTCGACCTATTTGCGTCAAAAGACAACACTCAATGCCCGACGTTCTTCTCGAAGGACGGGGACGCGCTGGCCCAGGTTTGGCCCAGCCTCCCGCTATATGCTTTCCCTCCGGTCTCTCTGTTACCACAGGTGATCAAGAGAATCAGGGAAACGCGCCACTCTGCGTTCCTCATAGCCCCGCGTTGGGAGAATCAGATTTGGTTCCCGGAACTAGCACGGCTGTCACATACAGCTCCGTGGCCGATTCCGGTGAGGGCAGATCTCCTCTCTCAGGCTCGCGGCACGATCTGGCATCCCCATCCAGAGCGCTGGTCTCTGCATGCATGGTTGATCAACGGGTACTCGTTGCCCTGCCAGAAGGAGTGATGAACACGATCACGCAGTCTAGAGCCCCTTCCACGAGAAGGCTCTACGCGTCTAAATGGTCGGTGTTCTCTGGATGGTGCACCGACAGAGGTCTGGACCCACGGACATGCGGGGTGGCGCATCTGCTCACCTTCCTTCAAGAGCTGTTGGATAAGGGAAGGTCCCCATCCACGCTCAAAGTATACGTGGCGGCCGTGGCAGCGTTCGCAGAATCGACGCACGGCCAGTCACTGGGAAGACATGAGTTGGTCATCTGCTTCCTTAGAGGAGCTAGAAGGATGAATCCGCCGCGCCCCCCGTCGGTTCCCATGTGGGATCTTTCATTGGTCCTCGAGGCCCTGAAAGCTTTTCCTTTTGAACCACTAGACTCCGTGGGGTTGAAATATCTATCACTGAAAACCGTCTTTCTGACTGCACTGTCGTCAGTAAAACGTGTGGGGGACCTGCATGCGCTGTCGGGCCGAATGACTCTAAAGTCATCCTCAGACCTAGACATGGCTATGTTCCTAAAGTGATGGGCACTCCATTCAGAGCGCAAGTTATTTCGTTGTCAGCTCTCCCCCAGCATCTGACAGCGAAAGTGATGTGAATCTCCTCTGCCCTGTCAGAGCGCTGAGGTTTTACATTACGCGCTCCGCCTCCTTCAGGCGTTCGGAACAGCTTTTTGTTTCGTTTGGTGGGCGCACCAAGGGTCTCGCCTCCTCAAAACAGAGCCTGTCCAGATGGATAGTGGACGCTATAGCAGCCGCTTACGCGTCAAAAGGTCTGCAATGCCCTCTGGGCATCAGGGCTCAATCCACGAGAGGCGTGGCCTCTTCGTGGGCATGGTCCAGTAGAATTTCTATTCATGACATATGTGTAGCGGCGGGCTGGAGCTCCCCGTCTACCTTTGTCAGGTTTTATAACCTAGAAGTTCCTGCCTTGCAGGCTAAACTGTTGTCAGTTTGAAGGAGAGGTGTATTCTGCCCAGATCTCCTGCTCAGATCACTCTCACATGACTCAGCTCTCCTGGTTGAGCTGCACTAAGTAGGGTATGTGCCATGTGCCTATACAGACTGGCGCGCTGCTCTGTATTTCCTATGTGTGCTTATGTACAAGTGAGGGCCCGCATGGCTGGCACCTTATTTTTCCCCTAATGGGGTTTCCCTGAAAGTTCGGGGTCTCATGGTGGATGCTTGGCACGCACGGCATTGACAAAGTGTTCCCGTAGCGTAAGCTAAACTTAAGCAATACGAGAGAACCTCTCGTAAGAGAACGATACTCGGTTACTAACGTAACCTCGGTCCTCTCTAGAGAGGGAACGAGTATTGCGTAACCGGCCGTGCTCGCGCCACGAACGACTTCGCTTCAGTCGACGAAAAACCAGGGAAGTCAGCCTACAGCCCCTACTTTTATACGCTAAGCCACGCCCATTCTGGCGGGCTGTGACGCTATGAAGGCGCGGGCGCCCTTCATTGGGCGTGACGTCACGCCGGGCTCACTGGTAGGCTGCAGCAGTTGCCCGCAGGGCAGCCAATGAGCATGCGAGATGGCCTGCTCTAGGTCTGCTAGCTGCTGCACTGCGTTGACAATGAATACAAAATTAAGGATAATTTTTTGGCTTCAGTATCTCGAGAAGATGAATCTTTCCCATAGCGTAAGCTAAACTTACGCAATACGAGAGAACCTCTCGTAAGAGAACTGAATTTTTTGGCTGCATGAATGGAATCAGTTTTCTCTGAGTAACTTTTTGAGGGATCTAACAGGTACACAGTGTGGTTGACCGCATTTATGTACTGAAAATGAAAAGTGGGGAGAATGTACATCTTTTAATAATATTCCAGACACTGTAAATAATGACAGATCTCATTCAGCTACTCACCAGAAGTTTCCAGTGGACCTTGTCGATGTTCACAAATGAAACAATTGCCTGGTAATTGTTCAAGTTGACCTAATGAAGAAGATAAATAATAATTACCTTTGCATTTTAAACCATCATTAAGTATATTTACCTTTTTAAAGCAAGATGGAAAGCAGGCAAATTTGTTATGTAATTTTGCAATAGATTATGTATTATTTTTCATGTGTAAGCCTTATAATATTAGTCCCTGCAAACACACACACAAATTTGCATATTCACACTATAGTCCAGCCACTGTGATCACCTTTGACAAACTCTGCCGGGCAATCTGCGTGCTGTCCCCATTCAGAATCACCCATGCTGTGTAGTGATTGAGAATGTATATGGAGTTCCCCATCTCCAGTTGATTGACAGCAAGATGAAACAGGCCTTCAATTATCTACATAAGAAATGTTGGGGAATGTTTTTATTTATTTTAAGTTGCATTATAAATTAGGAATACAATGTTAAGAAGACATCAAACATATATCTGTTTCAATTATAAGGATACACAATTAAAACTGCAATTTACCCTGTAACATCAGTCAGATTTGCTGTAATTTGTGAAAATTAGTTTTTTTAATGTGTTGTATTACAACCATTCATTTCAATATTTTAATTTTTAATCTAAAAAAACACATTCCCAAAAAAAACATGGGTAACTAACCATGTTTATGATAAAACATTACAATAATTGCCCATCATTAATGGGTATCTGTAATGCAGGACAAATGATTACTTCTATATTAACAGTTAAGCTAACACTATTTAATAATATGAAAAATAGATTAACTAATCTACAAGTAATAGTCAATATAGGACTGAGATAGTTACTTAATTAATAATTAATTAAATTAACCTCATTAAAAACTATTAGGCTAACTATGACACATTATCAGTACTTACCAAATACTTACAAATCACAATATTGTAAATTGTATCATGTACTCTTCATCTGAGGTGAAATTGGACAGTGTAAACTAGGATTTTTTTTTTAAATGATTTTCTGAATGTAAAGCCAAAACAGCGTATTTATGAAATTTGGAGGGCTCTTATTTTGTAATACAACATCAGAATGTCCTGAAACTGTGCAGGTGACACGGTGAGAAGGTGTACTCTCCATCTGAAGTGAAATTGGGCAGTGTAAACAAGGATTTTTTTTTTTAGTGATTTTCTGAATGTAAAGCCAAAACAGCGTATTTATGAATTTTGGAGGGCTCTTATTTTGTAATACAACATCAGAATGTCCTGAAACTGTGCAGGTGACACGGTGAGAAGGTGTACTCTCCATCTGAGGTGAAATTGGGCAGTGTAAACTAGGATTTTTTTTTAAATGATTTTCTGAATGTATAGACACAACAGCTTATTTATGAATTTTGGACGGCTCTTATTTTGTAATACAACATCAGAATGTCCTGAAACTGTGCAGGTGACACGGTGAGAAGGTGTACTCTCCATCTGAGGTGAAATTGGGCAGTGTAAACTAGGATTTTTGTTTTAGTGATTTTCTGAATGTAAAGCCATATCAGCGTATTTATGAACTTTGGAGGGCTCTTATTTTGTAATACAACATCAGAATGTCCTGAAACTGTGCAGGTGACACGGTGATAAGGTGTACTCTCCATCTGAAGTGAAATTGGGCAGTGTAAACAAGGATTTTTTTTTTTAGTGATTTTCTGAATGTAAAGCCAAAACAGCGTATTTATGAATTTTGGAGGGCTCTTATTTTGTAATACAACATCAGAATGTCCTGAAACTGTGCAGGTGACACGGTGAGAAGGTGTACTCTCCATCTGAGGTGAAATTGGGCAGTGTAAACTAGGATTTTTTTTTAAATGATTTTCTGAATGTATAGACACAACAGCTTATTTATGAATTTTGGACGGCTCTTATTTTGTAATACAACATCAGAATGTCCTGAAACTGTGCAGGTGACACGGTGAGAAGGTGTACTCTCCATCTGAGGTGAAACTGGGCAGTGTAAACTAGGATTTTTTTTTATTATTTTCTGAATGTATAGACACAACAGCTTATTTATGTATTTTGGAGGGCTCTTATTTTGTAATACAACATCAGAATATCCTGAAACTGTGCAGGTGACACAGTGAGAAGGTGTACTCTTCATCTGAGTTGAAATTGGACAGTGTAAACTAGGATTTTTTTTTTTTAATGATTTTCTGAATGTAAAGCCAAAACAGCGTATTTATGAATTTTGTAGGGCTCTTATTTTGTAATACAACATCAGAATGTCCTGAAACTGTGCAGGTGACACGGCGAGAAGGTGTACTCTCCATCTGAGGTGAAATTGGGCTGTGTAAACTAGGTTGTTTTTTTTTTTATGATTTTCTGAATGTATAGACACAACAGCTTATTTATGAATTTTGGAGGGCTCTTATTTTGTAATACAACATCAGAATGTCCTGAAACTGTGCAGGTGACACGGTGAGAAGGTGTACTCTTCATCTGAGGTGAAATTGGACAGTGTAAACTAGGATTTTTTTTTTAATGATTTTCTGAATGTAAAGCCAAAACAGCGTATTTATGAATTTTGGAGGGCTCTTATTTTGTAATACAACATCAGAATGTCCTGAAACTGTGCAGGTGACATGGTGAGAAGGTGTACTCTCCATCTGAGGTGAAATTGGGCAGTGTAAACTAGGATTTTTTTTTTAATGATTTTCTGAATGTATAGACACAACAGCTTATTTATGAATTTTGGAGGGCTCTTATTTTGTAATACAACATCAGAATGTCCTGAAACTGTGCAGGTGACATGGTGAGAAGGTGTACTCTCCATCTGAGGTGAAATTGGGCAGTGTAAACTAGGATTTTTTTTTTAATGATTTTCTGAATGTATAGACACAACAGCTTATTTATGAAATTTGGAGGGCTCTTATTTTGTAATACAACATCAGAATGTCCTGAAACTGTGCAGGTGACACGATGAGAAGGTGTACTCTCCATCTGAAGTGAAGTTGGGCAGTGTAAACTAGGATTTGTTTTTTAGTGATTTTCTGAATGTAAAGCCAAAACAGCGTATTTATGAAATTTGGAGGGCTCTTATTTTGTAATACAACATCAGAATGTCCTGAAACTGTGCAGGTGACACGGTGAGAAGGTGTACTCTCCATCTGAGGTGAAATTGGGCAGTGTAAACTAGGATTTTTTTTTAATGATTTTCTGAATGTATAGACACAACAGCTTATTTATGAAATTTGGAGGGCTCTTATTTTGTAATACAACATCAGAATGTCCTGAAACTGTGCAGGTGACACAATGAGAAGGTGTACTCTTCATCTGAGGTGAAATTGGACAGTGTAAACTAGGATTTTTTTTTAAAATGATTTTCTGAATGTAAAGCCAAAACAGCGTATTTATGAATTTAGGAGGGCTCTTATTTTGTAATACAACATCAGAATGTCCTGAAACTGTGCAGGTGACACGGTGAGAAGGTGTACTCTTCATCTGAGGTGAAATTGTACAGTGTAAACTAGGATTTTTTTTTTAATGATTTTCTGAATGTATAGACACAACAGCTTATTTATGAACTTTGGAGGGCTCTTATTTTGTAATACAACATCAGAATGTCCTGAAACCGTGCAGGTGACACGGTGAGAAGGTGTACTCTCCATCTGAGGTGAAATTGGGCAGTGTAAACTAGGATTTTTGTTTTAGTGATTTTCTGAATGTAAAGCCATATCAGCGTATTTATGAACTTTGGAGGGCTCTTATTTTGTAATACAACATCAGAATGTCCTGAAACTGTGCAGGTGACACGGTGATAAGGTGTACTCTCCATCTGAAGTTAAATTGGGCAGTGTAAACTAGGATTTGTTTTTTAGTGATTTTCTGAATGTAAAGCCAAAACAGCGTATTTATGAATTTTGGAGGGCTCTTATTTTGTAATACAACATCAGAACGTCCTGAAACTGTGCAGGTGACACAGTGAGAAGGTGTACTCTCCATCTGAGGTGAAATTGGGCTGTGTAAACTAGGATTTTTTTTTTTTTTGTGTGATTTTCTGAATGTATAGACAACAGTATATTATTATTTTTGGATGGATAGATGGATGGATAGACAGATACATAATTATAGATAGATAGACAGACAGACAGACAGACAGACAGACAGACAGACAGACAGACAGATAGATAGATAGATAGATAGATAGATAGATAGATAGATAGATAGATAGATAGATAGATAGATAGACAGACAGATAGATAAATAGACAGACAGACAGATAGATAGATAGATAGAGATGGATAGATAGACAGAAAGATAGATAGATAGATAGATAGATAGATAGATAGATAGATAGATAGATAAATAGACAGACAGACAGATAGATAGATAGATAGAGATAGATGGGTAAATAGACAGACAGACAGATAGAAAGATAAATAGATAGATAGATAGATAGATATTCCAAATTAATGACAGACAGATACACGATAGATAGATAGATAGATAGATAGATAGATAGATAGATAGATAGAATAAATTAATGTGAAATAGCCTTCGCCGGAAGATCAATTGTTTTCAATCCAGATGACGGTCTGACGGTCTTACCGTAATAGCTGGTGTATACGCGCACCACGAAATATAGGGGCGGCTAGTTTGACCACTCATTTCGAGGTGGCGGCTGGCTTTACGGCAGTGTTAAACAAGAGTGCAGTAAAAGCTTCAGATCAGACACTGAACACACACACTGATTCAAATCACACAAAGAATGACTGTGCAAATAAATAGTTAATTAGGTGTTCAAGCACGAAGTGCTGAAAACCTATTGTAATTGTCCTGATTTTTAGGTGTTCAAGCACGAAGTGCTGAAAACCTATTGTATTTGTAAGGATTTTTATTAGGTGTTCAAGCACGAAGTGCTGAAAACCTATTGTATTTGTAAGGATTTTTATTATTAGGTGTTCAAGCACGAAGTGCTGAAAACCTATTGTAATTGTACTGATTTTTAGGTGTTCAAGCACGAAGTGCTGAAAACGTCTCGGTTACGGATGTAACCCTCGTTCCCTGAGTAGGGAACGGAGACGTTACGTCGAGTGACGGAGAATGGGGGTTTTCGCCTAGAAAGCCTATCGACTTCGAGTATTACAAAACGAGCCTATGGCAATGAAATGCCATGGGTCTGCGGAATTTGCATAGCGTATCTCCGCCCCACCGCGTGGGTATAAAAGGAGGAACGCCGGCAAAGGCAGATCATGTCTTCGCTGAGGAGCCGAGACTGAACTCAGGCGTCTACCCAGCGGTACAGCGGAAGTGGCAGGGAGACGTAACGTCTCCGTTCCCTACTCAAGGAACGAGGGTTACATCCGTAACCGAGACGTTCCCTTTCGTAGTCACTCCGAGTTACGTCGAGTGACGGAGAATGGGGGTCCCCGTGTAATCACGCCACCTTCACAGCTGTCTTCCAGTGCCCTGCGAAAGTCTGATCCCCCTGTCGTGATACTGGCACGGACGAAGGAGTCCTACTTAACACAGGAATACCAAGGTACACTGGGGAGCATATCTCAGAGGAGATATGCCGCAGCATGCCTACCCGTAGGGAGGACTTAGAAATACACATATGGCCGGAAGGCTTCATATGGAGGAACACTGGAGTAACCAGCCCGTGGGGTGGCAACTTTCAACTCCAGGGGTGGCAAGGTGGCTTGCCGAGGGAAAGACACATGCTCAAAGAGGCTTACAGTGGACATACACATGTGGGGGTTACTCAGGGGAGGAACCATGCACACGGAGGCACCTAGCCGACGCACAGGCAATAGACACTGGCGCCAGCGTCAACAGTGCTGGAGGAACTCAGGGCTTCAGAAGGGAAGGCTCACCTGAGGAGAATAACCGCACGTATCCAGTCCGTGGAGTGGAATGGCGAGCAAGCGAAGACACCTGAGCGGGTCCTGAACTAGCTGGTTGAAGCGAGTACATGGGAGGACACTGGCTCCACTCGGAGATTATAGAATCTGGCGAATGTGTTAGGTGTCGCCCAGCCTGCAGCTCTACAGATGTCTGCCAGCGAGGCGCCATGCGCTAGAGCCCAAGAGGAAGCCACACTCCGGGTGGAGTGGGCTGTCACACCAAGGGGGCACGGTCGGCCTTGCTGTTGGTAAGCCAAAGCAATGGCGTCCACTATCCAGTGAGACAACCTCTGCTTTGAGAGAGCCTTTCCCTTCAGTCTCCCACCATAACAGACAAAGAGCTGGTCTGAGGTCCTGAAACACCGCGTCCTGTCTACGTAAGCGCGGAGAGCGCGTACTGGACAGAGCAGTGCCAAGGCTGGGTCTGCCTCCTCCAGGGGCAGCGCTTGCAGGTTCACCACCTGGTCCCGGAAGGGAGTGGTAGGAACCTTGGGCACATATCCAGGCCGGGGTCTCAGGATCACGTGAGAGTAAGCCGGCCCGAATTCCAGGCACGCTTCGTCAACGGAGAATGCGTGCAGGTCCCCTACCCTCTTAATGGAGGCCAGTGCAACCAGGAGCGCTGTCTTCATAGACAGGAACTTAAGCTCCACTGATTGCAGAGGCTCGAAGGGAGCCCTCTGCAAGGCATTTAACACCACTGAGAGGTCCCAAGAGGGAACGAGAGGAGGACGAGGAGGATTCAGTCTCCTCGCCCCTCTCAGGAACCTGATGATCAGGTCGTGCTTTCCCAGAGACTTACCATCAACTGTTTCGTGAAATGCAGCTATAGCGGCCACATACACCTTCAGGGTGGAGGGAGACAGCCTTCGCTCCAGCCCATCTTGCAGGAAGGAAAGCACGACACTGATCAGGCATCTCCAGGGGTCTTCTCGGCGAGAAGAGCACCAGTTAACGAAGAGGTTCCACTTCAACGCATAGAGATGTCTCGTGGACGAAGCTCTAGCGGAAGTGATAGTAGCCGCCACCGCAGGTGACAGGGTACTCAAACCTGCCTCGTCCCGTCGAGGAGCCACACGTGGAGTCTCCAAAGATCGGGACGAGGGTGCCAAAGGGTGCCCCGTCTCTGAGAGAGGACCTCCTCTAGGATCTCGCCACAAGTGTAGACGAAAAACTACAGGCCACGGACGGGTGCTTAGGATTGCGCCGAGAGGCCAGGAATTGGCCAAGGAGGTGCTGTCGCGAGGAGTACTAGTTCGGAGAACCAGGTCCTGGTGGGCCAATACGGCGCAACCAGAGTGACCTGCTCCTCGTCCTCCTAGATCTTGCACAGAGTTCGTGCGAGAAGGCTCACTGGGGGAAACGCATATTTGCGTAGGCCCCGCGGCCAGCTGTGCGCCAGTGCATCCGTGCCGAGAGTACCCTCGGTCAGGGAGTAATACAGGGCGCAATGGGATGAGTCGTGGGAGGCAAACAGGTCTACCTGTGCGTCCCCGAACTGATCCCAGACCAGCTGGACCGACTGGGGATGGAGTCGCCATTCGCCAGGGAAAGGACGGAGCCGAGACAGCTCGTCGGCTGCAAGGTTCCGAACGCCCGGAATGTAGATAGCACGAAGGACCTCAGGTGCTTCTGACTCCATAAGAGGAGGTGGCGAGCGAGTTGCGACATACGGCGGGAGCGTAGACCACCTTGACGGTTGATGTACGCTACTGTTGCGGTATTGTCTGAACGGACTAGCACGTGTTGACCCTTGAGCAGCGTGTGGAAACGGTGCAGGGCAAGGTGTACTGCCAGCAACTCGAGGCAATTGACATGCAGAAGGCGCTGGGGTCCTGTCCAGGAGCCCGCGGCAGCATGTCCGTTGCACATGGCGCCCCAGCCCGTGGAAGAGGCGTCTGTGGAGACAACAATATGCCTGGACACTCGTTCTAGGGGGACTCCGGCCCGTAGAAAACTGAGGTTCCTCCACGGGGTGAAGAACTGACGGCAGGTCGGAGTCACTGGGACTCGGAGCGTGCCGTGATGCCATGCCCACCTCGGGACTCGATCGCGAAGCCACAGCTGAAGCGGTCTCATATGAAGCAATCCGAGCGGCGTTGCCGCGGCTGCAGATGCCATATGTCCCAGGAGCCTCTGAAATAATTTCAGTGGGACCGCACTCTTGCCCTCGAACTGACGAAGACAAGTCAGCAGTGAGTGTGCGCGCGCGCTCGCTCGTAAGCTGCGCGGACATGGCGACTGAGTCGATCTCCATACCGAGAAAAGAGATCCTCTGCACGGGGCTGAGTTTGCTCTTCTCCCAGTTGACCCGAAGGCCCAGACGGGCTAGGTGCCGGAGCACAAGGTCTATGTGTTCGCAAACCTGAGCTCGAGAGTGGGCTAGAATCAGCCAGTCGTCGAGATAGTTCAGGATGCGAACCCCGTGTTCGCGTAGGGGAACAAGGGCTGCCTCGACGACCTTCGTAAAGACGCGAGGAGACAGAGCCAACCCGAATGGGAGAACCGCGTACTGATATGCCTGCCCCTCGAAAGCAAACCGAAGGAACGGTCTGTGTCGAGGTAAGATGGAGACATGAAAGTAGGCGTCCTTCAGGTCTATCGCTGCAAACCAATCCTGCGGCCGCACGCACTCGAAAATGCGTTTGGCCGTGAGCATCCTGAACGGCAGCCTGTGAAGGGAGCGGTTCAGGACGCGCAGGTCCAGGATCGGTCGTAACCCACCGGTTTTCTTGGGGACGATGAAGTACGGGCTGTAAAACCCCGACCTCATCTCGGCTGGAGGGACAGTCTCGATTGCACCCTTCGCCAGCAGGGTGGCAACCTCCGCTCGCATGATGGGGGCATTGCCACCGACCATAGTGAAGCGGACTCCGCTGAAGCGGGGAGGAGACCGAGCGAACTGAATCACATAGCCGCGTCTGATCGTTCGGCGACCCAGCGGGACAGGCTGGGGAGCTCTAACCAAGCTGCCAGAAACTGAACCAGCGGGGTCATGCGAACGACAGACGTCCCCCCGGAGGGGCAGCGAGGCGGAGTGACCAGCCCAGGCGAGGGTGGCATAGCGGCCCGGTGCGGGGGCGTGGTCAAACTCCGCGCCCTGACAGAGGAGACCAGGGAAGGACCAGCGTTCCACGGGGGTCTGCTCTGCCAGGGGGCTGGCGACAGAGGGGGACGAGAGCGGTGTGGTCCGAAGACGGCACGCACTGTCGTCTGCGCCCTCTGGAACAGAGGGGGACGGGAGTGGCGAGGCCCGGGGGCGGCGCACACTGCGGTCCGAGAACTCTGTGACAGAGGGGGATGAGAGCAGCGAGGCACGGAGGCGTCGCGTACTGTCACCCGACTCTGTGTGCTCAGTGATGGGAGTATCGGTTCCTTCTAGAGAACAAAAGATTCTCCCCCGGCCCTCCACCGGGGAAAGGAGTGGTCCTGCTACCCACTCCTGGAAAGAACCGAGTCCCATCTCTGAGGAGCCCATCTCAAGAGCGCCGCTTAACCTGGCATGTAGCGGGGGGCGGGGCTGGAGAGGGCTGTGGCGTCCGCCCGCGGCTTCCAGAGCCGGCCCATTAACGGGCGGGGAGGGAGCCGCGGGAGGGCGCCTTCGGTGGTGGGCAGACCGAGGGATCTGAGCGGACGGCAGGGCCGTCGAGACAGAATCAACGTCAGTCTGCACATGGGCGGTTGAGAGCTGTTGGGCAAAGTCCTCAACCGCACCGCCGAAGAGGCAGACCTGAGATATGGGAATGTCGGACAGAATGTCAGCCGCGCGACATCCAGCACATCAGACAGGTTCAGCCACAGAATGGGGAGCATCACCTGACCCAGGGAGCGTACGGCCACTTTCGTCGCTCGGGGAGCGAGGTCAGTGGCGGCACGCAGCTCAGTGAAGAGGCCTGGGTCAGTCCCGCCCTCGTGCAGGACCTTGAGCATCTGGGTCAGGTAGACCAGCAGAATGACCATGGCAGCAGGGAGGCGGCTGCCAGTGGCGCTATAGGATCTCGCCACAAGTGTAGACGAAAAACTACAGGCCACGGACGGGTGCTTAGGATTGCGCCGAGAAGAAGCACTCTGAGGACATATAGCATCGCAACAGAGCGTTCAGCCGGGGGAACCCCAGTGTACCCATGGCAGCAGCCCCATCGAGGGGAGGAAAGGCGGATGAGATCAGCGAGCGGTCCCAAGAAGACCAGGGGGTCTTCAAGGACTTCGAGATCTCATCATGCACGTCCGGGAGGGAAGGTATTGGGGTTTGCCGTGGACGTGTCGGCGGCCTTACCCAAAACCAATCGTCCCAGGAAAGCATGGCCGTCATCTCTGGATCGGACTCAAGCACAGCCGTATGCACACCAGGAGGTGGCGGCTGTGACGAGTGGTCATTTCCAGAGAATCAAACCCACCTAGTGAAGCTGCTACAAACATAGTATCATCCTCTGTAGCTTCAAATGAAACACACGGGCCACCAGAAGGTAGACCCGTGGGAATCACCTGTTCACTAGCGGGCACCGTCATTGGGGAGGGGGGGCTGGGGCGTGGACACGGAGTCGGCGCCTTGTTCCAGACCAACACCCTCCGGTCACCCTAGCCACCAGCCGAAGATCGGGTGGTGGATGAGGGGACTCTCACTCTTGCGAGTTCACCGAGTCTCGACCTTAATGACGCGATGGTCATATTCCCACAGAGAGAACATGAGTCATCCACGAGCGCTGCTCTAGTATGATCAAGCCCAAACATACCAGACAACGCTCGTGCCCATCAGAGTCCGATACCAAGCTGCCGCAACCATTCTGTTTTTTTTTTTTTTTTTTTAAATGCACGGGCGAGCCGTCTTTAAAAAGACGTGCCGCGTGCGAGCTCTTTTTGTGAAAGGAGAGAAACTCCGCGATGTTGAAGCGAGCAGGGAGAAACACACTCACTGGCAGATCACTGCACAGACCAGCAGGCAATGTGAATTCGCTGCAGATCGCCGTCACCCAACACCGGAGAGTGGCTCGTCTCGTAGAGCGAAGTCAGAAATAGCTGTGGAGTGAAGAGATACTCTTGGCTCCGAAGCGAAAACATGATCTGCCTTTGCCGGCGTTCCTCCTTTTATACCCACGCGGTGGGGCGGAGATACGCTATGCAAATTCCGCAGACCCATGGCATTTCATTGCCATAGGCTCGTTTTGTAATACTCGAAGTCGATAGGCTTTCTAGGCGAAAACCCCCATTCTCCGTCACTCGACGTAACTCGGAGTGACTACGAAAGGGAACCTATTGTTTTTGTACTGATTATTATTAGGTGTTCAAGCACGAAGTGCTGAAAACCTATTGTAATTGTACTGATTTTTAGGTGTTCAAGCACGAAGTGCTGAAAACCTATTGTAATTGTACTGATTAGGTGTTCAAGCACGAAGTGCTGAAAACCTATTGTAATTGTACTGATTTTTATTATTATTATTATTTTCCCCTAAAACGCATCGTGCAGCCCAAACCGTAAGTGCTAGAGACTTGATATTTGGGATTAAGGTAGCACAGAAATCGAGGAGAGGTTGAGAGACTATGAGCCCGATTGGCCCATAGGTGGCGCTATAGCAATCAATTGCGCGAAACTGGTCATAACTCCTAGACCGTAAGTCGTAGAGTCAAGTGTCTTATATCACTGGAAAGCTGAACTCATGACTTAAAAAACGTATATCTCCGATTTCATTTCCGGTATGCAAATTTTTCCGCCATTTTGAATTTTGTCAAAAAACTACTTTTGCGAACTAGTCCCTGTTTTTTTTCCCGATCGGAACCAAACCAGTGCATAAATTTTCTCTGGAGTCTGAATATCAATAATTATCTAAAAAAAGTTGAAATTTCGATTTCCGGTCGCTAGGGGGCGCAAAATGAACGTTGTGGGAGGAGCCTATTTTACTAAAATGGCTATAACTCAAGAAGTCAATGAGATATCTTCACCAAACTTGACACACATGTGTATGAGGACATTCTGGGGTCACAGTAAAAAAACCGCGTCGATCTAACACTAGGTGGCGCTATAAGATTAAAAAAACATAAAAGGGGGTGTGGCCACCTGACCGTTAGTCCGATTGACTTGAAAATTGGTATGCAGTGTCTTGGTCCAAGGTGCCATGTATGTGTAAAAGGATATTGGCATATCTCAAAAAACATGGCTGCCATCGGCCAATGAAGTTTGAGCACCTTTTAAACAAGGTTAACGGAGGCCGATCAGAACGAAACTCAATGGGCATGTTCAACTCATGGCCCAAGAGGTCTGTAAGAGTTTTGAAAGAAATCGGCCACTAGTTGGCGCTAACGAGTTTTACGGCTCTGTAATCACGTGGTGTTGCACACATCCCCTCAATATGCATATCAGTCGATAGATCTCCTCATGCTGAACAACTTTGCCTCTAGAACCATTGCTGTCAATCAAACCGTTCATTAAATATTCACGAATATGTTAAAAACCTACTTTTGCGAACTAGTCCCTGGTTTTTCGCCCGATCGGAACCAGACCAGTCTAGGACAATTCTCTGGACTCTCTAGATCAATAATTATCGAAAAAAAGTTGAACTTTGCCCTTTGGTCTGCTATAACAGGATCATTTATAAAAAGGGGCGTGTCAAAACACACTCAAAAGCCTATAAATCATAAATAAAAACTCGGAACTTCACAAAAATTGGTGAGCATATGTGACATAACATCATTAACAAGCATGCAAAGTTTCATGGAGATCGGACAATAGGTGGCGCTATAACTGTTAAAAATCTTAAAAACCATGTATTCCCTATGGTAAATTGCCAGTATTGACTGTAAATGGTTTGTTCCATCTAAGATCATATAATTTTCATATAATAACGTTCAAAACCAGTGCAGTACAATTCTCTTGACTCTCTAGAGCAATAATTATCAGAAAAGGTTGAACTTCTGCATTTTGATGGCTATAATAGGGTCACTTCAATGTGTAGCCTTGACCGAGTGTGCTCGAAAGCCTATATCTCTTCGATGAATGCTCAGATCTTATTAAAAACAAGTCTGAACATGTGGGCCATGACTCCAAATAATCATGAAAATTTTCGGACAGATTGGACAAAATAGGCCTGTATAACAGTTAAAAAGGTGAAAATGATATGAACATAATGGCCTATTAAGCCAATAAGTGGTATTTTACTGCCCCCTGCTGTTTAAAAAAAGTCATTTTGTCATACTACTCAACTATAATTAATATTTAGACTTTATAAATTCACTATTTTAACATTTACAATAACATTTAGTCAAAATTCATCTATTGAAGTGACAATTGAGTCACACCGGATCCTGAAGTTCCAAATGTCTCTATCTACAACAGAATGAGTGTGTGTAGATTAAATGATATGAAAAACATGGCATATTGTATAAGTAGGCTGTAATAGCACTGTTGTCCACTAGATGGAGCAGCAGCATTAGACATTTTTAATCTTTTTATCAGCTTTAAGCATTGGCTAACAAACAAATGCTTAAAGCATTTTCTTTAATTAGTTTTATATTATTACATTGCAAAGAAATATGTGAAATGCTCATATACCATTAAAACAGATTTTCACAATAACATATCCCAAAAATGTGTGTGTGTGTGTGTAAGCATGCATTATGGACTTAACATGATAAAAATGGTTTGCTTCAGTGAAGAATACTGGAGAAATAAAGTAGTTGAAAATGAAAGTGAGCCAATAAGTGGTCTTCTACTGCCCTCTGCTGGCCGCTCTTCTTATTAATAGTCTTTTCACATGTGCTTTTGCATTCATATGTATATAGACACTATAAAATCACTTATATAACAATTACTATTAAAACACATTCATATTCTGTCAGAGTGTATCAGTTCATTTGTACTGACACTTCACATCAATGCTAGCAATGTGGTAAATCATGGTGAATTGTGGTAGAACATGATTTTTCACAATAACATAACCCAAACGTGTGTACGTGTGTGTGCACGTGTGTGTGTGTGTGTGTGTGTGTGCGTGCATGTGTGTGTGTGTGTGTGTGTGTGTGTGTGTGTGTGTGTGTGTGAGAGAGAGAGCATGCATTATGGAGTTAACATGAAAAAAAAAAGGTTTGCTTTAGTGTAGAATACTGGAGAAACAAAGTAGTTTAAAATTAAAGTGAGCCAATAAGTGGTCTTCTACTGCCCTCTGCTGGCCACTCTTCTTTTTAATAGTCTTTTCACATGTGCTTTTGCATTCATATGTATATAGACACTATAAAATCACTTATATAACAATTACTATTATAACACATTCATATTCTGTCAGAGTGTATCAGTTCAATTGTTCTGATGCTTCAAATAATTGCTATCAACGTGGTAAATCATGGTAAATAACGCCAGAAACATGGTAAATCATAGTAAAAAAGGTAAATCATGCTAGAATCCTGGTAAATTATTCTAGAATGTGCTATATCATGGTAAATCATCCTATAACATGGTATATCAAGGTAAACTATGGAAAATCATGTTAGATTCATGGTAAATCATACTGGAACATGGCAAATCATGAAAAATCACACTGAAATGTAGTATATCATGGTAAATCATGCTTGCTACATGCAACTTAATGTCTTTTGATGCTTTTGTGCTTAACGGCCTTAAAGGCCTTAACTGCTTGAACACCGCTAAATGCTGCTTGTTATTAGGTGTTCAAGCACGAAGTGCTGAAAACCTATTGTATTTGTACTGATTTTTATTAGGTGTTCAAGCACGAAGTGCTGAAAACCTATTGTATTTGTACTGATTTTTATTATTATTATTCTCCGCTAAAACGCATCGTGCAGACCAAACCGTAAGTGCTAGAGACTTGAAACTTTGTCAGATGGTAGTACAAAAATCGAGGAGAGGTTATCAAATTATGAGCCCGATTGGCCCATAGGTGGCGCTATAGCAACCAATTGCGCAAAACTGCTCATAACTCCTAGACCGTATGTCGTAGACTCAAGTGTCTTATATCTCTGGAAAGCTGGAAACCTGAAGTAAAAAACGTATATCTCCGATTTCATTTCCGCCATGATAGATTTTCCGCCATTTTGAATTTTGTCGAAAAACTACTTTTGCGAACTAGTCCCTGGTTTTTCGCCCGATCGGAACCAAACCAGTGCCAAAATGTTCTCTGGAGTCTGAATATCAATAATTATCGAAAAAAAGTTGAAATTTTGATTCACGGTCGCTAGGGGGCGCAAAATGAACGTTGTGGGCGGAGCCTATTTTACTAAAATGGCTATAACTCAAGAAGTAAATGAGATAGCTTCACCAAACTCGGTACACATGTGAATAAGTTCATTCTGAGGTCACAGTAAAAAAATCGCGACGATTGGGCACTAGGTGGCGCTATAACATTAAAAAAACTTAAATAGGGCTATGACCACCTGACCGTTGGTCCGATTGACTTGAAAATTGGTATGCAGTGTCTTGGTCCAAGGCCCCATGTATGTATAAAAGGACATTGGCTTATCTCAAAAAACATGGCCGCCATCGGCCAATGAAGTTTGAGCACCTGTGAGACGAGGTTAACGGAGGCCGATCGGAACGAAACTCGATGGGCATGTTCGACTCATGGCCCAAGAGGTCTGTAAGAGTTTTGAAAGAAATCGGCCACTAGTTGGCGCTAACGAGTTTTACGGCTCTGTAATCACGTGGTGTGGCACACATCCCCACAAAATGCATATCATTTGATAGATCTCCTCATGCTGAACAACTTTGCCTCTAGAACCATTGCTGTCAATCAAATCGTTCATTAAATATTCACAAATATGTTTAAAACCTACTTTTGCAAACTAGTCCTAGGATTTTCGCCCGATCGGAACCAGACCAGTCTAGGACAATTCTCTGGACTCTCTAGATCAATAATTATCAAAAAAAGTTGAAATTTGGCATTTGGTTGGCTATAACAGGGTCATTTATAAAATGGGCGTGGCAAAATATAGTCAAAAGCCTATAAATCCTATACGAAAACTCAGAACTTCACAAAAATTGGTGAGCATATGTGACATAACATCCTTAAAAAGCATGCCAAATTTTATGGAGATCGGACCATAGGTGGCGCTATAACTGTTAAAAAGCTTTTAAACAATGTATTTCCTATGGTAAATTGCCTGTATTTGCTGTAAATGGTGTTTTGCATTTATTATCATGTAATGTTCATATCATAATGTTCAAAACCAGTGCAGTACAATTCTCTGGACTCTCTAGATCAATAATTATCAGAAAAAGTTGAACAACTTCATTTGGATGGCTATAATAGGGTCACTTCACAATGTAGCCATGACCTAGTGTCCCCAAAAGCTTATATCTCTTCAATGAATGCTCAGATCTTCTTAAAAACAAGTCAGAACATGTGCCATATGACTCCAAACAATCATGAAAAATTTCAGACAGATCGGACAAGATTTGCCTCTATAACAGTTAAAAATGGGAAAATTAAATGAATATAATGGCATATTAAGCCAATAAGTAGTATTTTACTGCCCCCTGCTGTTTAAAATATGAATTATACTTGAGTAGTGTGACAAAATTACTATTTAGACTTTATAAAATTACTATTTTAACATTTACAATCACATTAAGTCTAATTTCATCTATTGAAGTATCACTATTGACAATTCTGTCACATTGACAAATGTGAATCCTGAATGAGACATAGTTCAAATCTCTGTATCTACAACAGAATGTGTGTGTAGTCCTATGTTTCTGAATAAATTCTGAATAATCTGATTAATAGTTTGCAAAGACATGTATGAAATAACATTCAAATATATTTTCATAATGATTTTGTGTGTGTGTGTGTGTGTGTGTGTGTGTGTGTGTGTGTGTGTGTGTGTGTGTGTGTGTGTGTGTGTGTAAGCTTGCATAAAGGAGTTAAAATGGAAAAACTGTCAAAATGAAAGTGGCCAGCAGAGGGCAGTAGAAGACCACTTATTGGCTCATTCTACTTATTAATGAAGTCTTTTAACAGGTGCATTCATATTTAGACACTATAAAATCACTTGTATAACAATTACTATTATAACACAATCATATTTTGTCAGAGTTTATCACTTCATTTGTACTGACACTTCACATCAATGCTAGCAATGTGGTAAATCATGATAAACTATGGTAAATCATGCTAGAATCACGGTACTCTATGGCAGTGTTGGGAACCCTAATCAAACACACCTGATTCAACTCATCAGCTCATAATCACATAGGTTATTGAGCTGATGAGTTGAATCAGGTGTGATTGATTAGAGAGACAGAGAAAACGGGTCCTTCAGGACAGGTTTGGGAACCACTGCTCTATGGTAAATCATCCTAGAACGTAGTAAATCATACTAGAACTTGGTAAATCATGGTAAATCATGCTAGATTCATGGTAAATCATACTGGAACATGGTAAATCATGAAAAATCACACTAAAATGTGGTATATCATGGTAAATCATGCTAAAACATGGTCTATTCCATCTATGATATCAGTGGTTAAATGCTTGCTACATAAAACGTAATGTCTTTTGATGCTTGTGTGGTTAAAAATCTTAAATGCCTTAACTGCTTGAACACCGCTAAATGCTGCTTGCAGCTTTAATTAGGTGTTCAAGCACTTTAGTGCTGAAAACCTATTGTATTTGCTATTTGAAAAAAAAAATTGCCCTAAAACGCATTGTGCAGCCCAAACCGTAAGGCCTAGAGACTTGAAACTCGGCCAGATGGTAGGCCACTCTTTTGGGGAGGACCTATCAGAGTATGACCCCGATTGGCCCATAGGTGGCGCTACAGCAACCAAAAGTACTAAATTACCCATAACTCCTCGACCATTTGACCTAGAATCAAGATTTTTACATCACTGTGATCCCTGGCTCAAGACGGACAAGATGTATATCTCGGATTCTCGATTTGAGCAAACAAAATTTGTTATGGCCAGTTTTGTCCAAAACCTACTTTTGCGAACTAGTCCCTGGTTTTTCGCCCGATCGGAACCAAACCAGTCTAGGCCTAGTCTCTGGACTCTCTAGATCAATAATTATCGAAAAAAAGTTGAAATTTTGCATTTGGGTGGCTGTAACAGGGTCATTTGGAAAAGGGGCGGGGCTAAATACTGTCAAAAGCCTATAAATCCTAAACGAAAAGTCAAAACTTCACAAAAATTGATGAGCATATGTGTCATAACATGGTGAAGAAGCATGCAAAGTTTCATGGAGATCGGACCATAGGTGGCGCTATAACTGTCAAAAAGGTCTCATTCTTATTAGGTGTTCAAGCACTTTAGTGCTGAAAACCTATTGTATTTGCTATTTGAAAAAAAAAATTGCCCTAAAACGCATTGTGCAGCCCAAACCGTAAGGCCTAGAGACTTGAAACTCGGCCAGATGGTAGGCCACTCTTTTGGGGAGGACCTATCAGAGTATGACCCCGATTGGCCCATAGGTGGCGCTAGAGCAACCAAAAGTACTAAATTACCCATAACTCCTCGACCATTTGACCTAGAATCAAGATTTTTACATCACTATGATCCCTGGCTCAAGACGGACACGATGTATATCTCGGATTCTCGATTTGAGCAAACAAAATTTGTTATGGCCAGTTTTGTCCAAAACCTACTTTTGCGAACTAGTCCCTGTTTTTTCGCCCGATCGGAACCAAACCAGTCTAGGCCTATTCTCTGGACTCTCTAGATCAATAATTATCGAAAAAAAGTTGAAATTTTGCATTTGGGTGGCTGTAACAGGGTCATTTAGAAAAGGGGCGGGGCTAAATACTGTCAAAAGCCTATAAATCCTAAACGAAAAGTCAAAACTTCACAAAAATTGATGAGCATATGTGTCATAACATGGTGAAGAAGCATGCAAAGTTTCATGGAGATCGGACCATAGGTGGCGCTATAACTGTCAAAAAGGTCTCATTCTTATTAGGTGTTCAAGCACTTTAGTGCTGAAAACCTATTGTATTTGCTATTTGAAAAAAAAAAATTGCCCTAAAACGCATCGTGCAGCCCAAACCGTAAGGCCTAGAGACTTGAAACTCGGCCAGATGGTAGGCCACTCTTTTGGGGAGAACCTATCAGAGTATGACCCCGATTGGCCCATAGATGGCGCTACAGCAACCAAAAGTACTAAATTACCCATAACTCCTCGACCATTTGACCTAGAATCAAGATTTTTACATCACTATGATCCCTGGCTCAAGACGGACACGATGTATATCTCGGATTCTCGATTTGAGCAAACAAAATTTGTTATGGCCAGTTTTGTCCAAAACCTACTTTTGCGAACTAGTCCCTGTTTTTTCGCCCGATCGGAACCAAACCAGTCTAGGCCTATTCTCTGGACTCTCTAGATCAATAATTATCGAAAAAAAGTTGAAATTTTGCATTTGGGTGGCTGTAACAGGGTCATTTAGAAAAGGGGCGGGGCTAAATACTGTCAAAAGCCTATAAATCCTAAACGAAAAGTCAAAACTTCACAAAAATTGATGAGCATATGTGTCATAACATGGTGAAGAAGCATGCAAAGTTTCATGGAGATCGGACCATAGGTGGCGCTATAACTGTCAAAAAGGTCTCATTCTTATTAGGTGTTCAAGCACTTTAGTGCTGAAAACCTATTGTATTTGCTATTTGAAAAAAAAAAATTGCCCTAAAACGCATCGTGCAGCCCAAACCGTAAGGCCTAGAGACTTGAAACTCGGCCAGATGGTAGGCCACTCTTTTGGGGAGAACCTATCAGAGTATGACCCCGATTGGCCCATAGATGGCGCTACAGCAACCAAAAGTACTAAATTACCCATAACTCCTCGACCATTTGACCTAGAATCAAGATTTTTACATCACTATGATCCCTGGCTCAAGACGGACACGATGTATATCTCGGATTCTCGATTTGAGCAAACAAAATTTGTTATGGCCAGTTTTGTCCAAAACCTACTTTTGCGAACTAGTCCCTGTTTTTTCGCCCGATCGGAACCAAACCAGTCTAGGCCTATTCTCTGGACTCTCTAGATCAATAATTATCGAAAAAAAGTTGAAATTTTGCATTTGGGTGGCTGTAACAGGGTCATTTAGAAAAGGGGCGGGGCTAAATACTGTCAAAAGCCTATAAATCCTAAACGAAAAGTCAAAACTTCACAAAAATTGATGAGCATATGTGTCATAACATGGTGAAGAAGCATGCAAAGTTTCATGGAGATCGGACCATAGGTGGCGCTATAACTGTCAAAAAGGTCTCATTCTTATTAGGTGTTCAAGCACTTTAGTGCTGAAAACCTATTGTATTTGCTATTTGAAAAAAAAAAATTGCCCTAAAACGCATCGTGCAGCCCAAACCGTAAGGCCTAGAGACTTGAAACTCGGCCAGATGGTAGGCCACTCTTTTGGGGAGAACCTATCAGAGTATGACCCCGATTGGCCCATAGATGGCGCTACAGCAACCAAAAGTACT
Source organism: Gila orcuttii (assembly GCA_026230005.1). Classification (NCBI taxonomy): domain Eukaryota; kingdom Metazoa; phylum Chordata; class Actinopteri; order Cypriniformes; family Leuciscidae; genus Gila; species Gila orcuttii. Next base: position 50,222,606 of record JAPDVR010000006.1, read on the forward strand.
AAATTACCCATAACTCCTCGACCATTTGACCTAGAATCAAGATTTTTACATCACTGTGATCCCTGGCTCAAGACGGTCACGATGTATATCTCGGATTCTCGATTTGAGCAAACAAAATTTGTTATGGCCAGTTTTGTCCAAAACCTACTTTTGCGAACTAGTCCCTGGATTTTCGCCCGATCGGAACCAAACCAGTCTAGGCCTATTCTCTGGACTCTCTAGATCAATAATTATCGAAAAAAAGTTGAAATTTTGCATTTGGGTGGCTGTAACAGGGTCATTTGGAAAAGGGGCGGGGCTAAATACTGTCAAAAGCCTATAAATCCTAAACGAAAAGTCAAAACTTCACAAAAATTGATGAGCATATGTGTCATAACATGGTGAAGAAGCATGCAAAGTTTCATGGAGATCGGACCATAGGTGGCGCTATAACTGTCAAAAAGGTCTCATTCTTATTAGGTGTTCAAGCACTTTAGTGCTGAAAACCTATTGTATTTGCTATTTGAAAAAAAAAATTGCCCTAAAACGCATTGTGCAGCCCAAACCGTAAGGCCTAGAGACTTGAAACTCGGCCAGATGGTAGGCCACTCTTTTGGGGAGAACCTATCAGAGTATGACCCCGATTGGCCCATAGGTGGCGCTACAGCAACCAAAAGTACTAAATTACCCATAACTCCTCGACCATTTGACCTAGAATCAAGATTTTTACATCACTGTGATCCCTGGCTCAAGACGGTCACGATGTATATCTCGGATTCTCGATTTGAGCAAACAAAATTTGTTATGGCCAGTTTTGTCCAAAACCTACTTTTGCGAACTAGTCCCTGGATTTTCGCCCGATCGGAACCAAACCAGTCTAGGCCTATTCTCTGGACTCTCTAGATCAATAATTATCGAAAAAAAGTTGAAATTTTGCATTTGGGTGGCTGTAACAGGGTCATTTGGAAAAGGGGCGGGGCTAAATACTGTCAAAAGCCTATAAATCCTAAACGAAAAGTCAAAACTTCACAAAAATTGATGAGCATATGTGTCATAACATGGTGAAGAAGCATGCAAAGTTTCATGGAGATCGGACCATAGGTGGCGCTATAACTGTCAAAAAGGTCTCATTCTTATTAGGTGTTCAAGCACTTTAGTGCTGAAAACCTATTGTATTTGCTATTTGAAAAAAAAAATTGCCCTAAAACGCATTGTGCAGCCCAAACCGTAAGGCCTAGAGACTTGAAACTCGGCCAGATGGTAGGCCACTCTTTTGGGGAGAACCTATCAGAGTATGACCCCGATTGGCCCATAGGTGGCGCTACAGCAACCAAAAGTACTAAATTACCCATAACTCCTCGACCATTTGACCTAGAATCAAGATTTTTACATCACTGTGATCCCTGGCTCAAGACGGACAAGATGTATATCTCGGATTCTCGATTTGAGCAAACAACATTTGTTATGGCCAGTTTTGTCCAAAACCTACTTTTGCGAACTAGTCCCTGTTTTTTCGCCCGATCGGAACCAAACCAGTCTAGGCCTATTCTCTGGACTCTCTAGATCAATAATTATCGAAAAAAAGTTGAAATTTTGCATTTGGGTGGCTGTAACAGGGTCATTTAGAAAAGGGGCGGGGCTAAATACTGTCAAAAGCCTATAAATCCTAAACGAAAAGTCAAAACTTCACAAAAATTGATGAGCATATGTGTCATAACATGGTGAAGAAGCATGCAAAGTTTCATGGAGATCGGACCATAGGTGGCGCTATAACTGTCAAAAAGGTCTCATTCTTATTAGGTGTTCAAGCACTTTAGTGCTGAAAACCTATTGTATTTGCTATTTGAAAAAAAAAATTGCCCTAAAACGCATTGTGCAGCCCAAACCGTAAGGCCTAGAGACTTGAAACTCGGCCAGATGGTAGGCCACTCTTTTGGGGAGGACCTATCAGAGTATGACCCCGATTGGCCCATAGGTGGCGCTAGAGCAACCAAAAGTACTAAATTACCCATAACTCCTCGACCATTTGACCTAGAATCAAGATTTTTACATCACTATGATCCCTGGCTCAAGACGGACACGATGTATATCTCGGATTCTCGATTTGAGCAAACAAAATTTGTTATGGCCAGTTTTGTCCAAAACCTACTTTTGCGAACTAGTCCCTGTTTTTTCGCCCGATCGGAACCAAACCAGTCTAGGCCTATTCTCTGGACTCTCTAGATCAATAATTATCGAAAAAAAGTTGAAATTTTGCATTTGGGTGGCTGTAACAGGGTCATTTAGAAAAGGGGCGGGGCTAAATACTGTCAAAAGCCTATAAATCCTAAACGAAAAGTCAAAACTTCACAAAAATTGATGAGCATATGTGTCATAACATGGTGAAGAAGCATGCAAAGTTTCATGGAGATCGGACCATAGCTGGCGCTATAACTGTCAAAAAGGTCTCATTCTTATTAGGTGTTCAAGCACTTTAGTGCTGAAAACCTATTGTATTTGCTATTTGAAAAAAAAAAATTGCCCTAAAACGCATCGTGCAGCCCAAACCGTAAGGCCTAGAGACTTGAAACTCGGCCAGATGGTAGGCCACTCTTTTGGGGAGAACCTATCAGAGTATGACCCCGATTGGCCCATAGATGGCGCTACAGCAACCAAAAGTACTAAATTACCCATAACTCCTCGACCATTTGACCTAGAATCAAGATTTTTACATCACTATGATCCCTGGCTCAAGACGGACACGATGTATATCTCGGATTCTCGATTTGAGCAAACAAAATTTGTTATGGCCAGTTTTGTCCAAAACCTACTTTTGCGAACTAGTCCCTGGTTTTTCGCCCGATCGGAACCAAACCAGTCTAGGCCTAGTCTCTGGACTCTCTAGATCAATAATTATCGAAAAAAAGTTGAAATTTTGCATTTGGGTGGCTGTAACAGGGTCATTTGGAAAAGGGGCGGGGCTAAATACTGTCAAAAGCCTATAAATCCTAAACGAAAAGTCAAAACTTCACAAAAATTGATGAGCATATGTGTCATAACATGGTGAAGAAGCATGCAAAGTTTCATGGAGATCGGACCATAGGTGGCGCTATAACTGTCAAAAAGGTCTCATTCTTATTAGGTGTTCAAGCACTTTAGTGCTGAAAACCTATTGTATTTGCTATTTGAAAAAAAAAATTGCCCTAAAACGCATTGTGCAGCCCAAACCGTAAGGCCTAGAGACTTGAAACTCGGCCAGATGGTAGGCCACTCTTTTGGGGAGGACCTATCAGAGTATGACCCCGATTGGCCCATAGGTGGCGCTAGAGCAACCAAAAGTACTAAATTACCCATAACTCCTCGACCATTTGACCTAGAATCAAGATTTTTACATCACTATGATCCCTGGCTCAAGACGGACACGATGTATATCTCGGATTCTCGATTTGAGCAAACAAAATTTGTTATGGCCAGTTTTGTCCAAAACCTACTTTTGCGAACTAGTCCCTGTTTTTTCGCCCGATCGGAACCAAACCAGTCTAGGCCTATTCTCTGGACTCTCTAGATCAATAATTATCGAAAAAAAGTTGAAATTTTGCATTTGGGTGGCTGTAACAGGGTCATTTAGAAAAGGGGCGGGGCTAAATACTGTCAAAAGCCTATAAATCCTAAACGAAAAGTCAAAACTTCACAAAAATTGATGAGCATATGTGTCATAACATGGTGAAGAAGCATGCAAAGTTTCATGGAGATCGGACCATAGGTGGCGCTATAACTGTCAAAAAGGTCTCATTCTTATTAGGTGTTCAAGCACTTTAGTGCTGAAAACCTATTGTATTTGCTATTTGAAAAAAAAAAATTGCCCTAAAACGCATCGTGCAGCCCAAACCGTAAGGCCTAGAGACTTGAAACTCGGCCAGATGGTAGGCCACTCTTTTGGGGAGAACCTATCAGAGTATGACCCCGATTGGCCCATAGATGGCGCTACAGCAACCAAAAGTACTAAATTACCCATAACTCCTCGACCATTTGACCTAGAATCAAGATTTTTACATCACTGTGATCCCTGGCTCAAGACGGTCACGATGTATATCTCGGATTCTCGATTTGAGCAAACAAAATTTGTTATGGCCAGTTTTGTCCAAAACCTACTTTTGCGAACTAGTCCCTGGATTTTCGCCCGATCGGAACCAAACCAGTCTAGGCCTATTCTCTGGACTCTCTAGATCAATAATTATCGAAAAAAAGTTGAAATTTTGCATTTGGGTGGCTGTAACAGGGTCATTTGGAAAAGGGGCGGGGCTAAATACTGTCAAAAGCCTATAAATCCTAAACGAAAAGTCAAAACTTCACAAAAATTGATGAGCATATGTGTCATAACATGGTGAAGAAGCATGCAAAGTTTCATGGAGATCGGACCATAGGTGGCGCTATAACTGTCAAAAAGGTCTCATTCTTATTAGGTGTTCAAGCACTTTAGTGCTGAAAACCTATTGTATTTGCTATTTGAAAAAAAAAATTGCCCTAAAACGCATTGTGCAGCCCAAACCGTAAGGCCTAGAGACTTGAAACTCGGCCAGATGGTAGGCCACTCTTTTGGGGAGGACCTATCAGAGTATGACCCCGATTGGCCCATAGGTGGCGCTAGAGCAACCAAAAGTACTAAATTACCCATAACTCCTCGACCATTTGACCTAGAATCAAGATTTTTACATCACTATGATCCCTGGCTCAAGACGGACACGATGTATATCTCGGATTCTCGATTTGAGCAAACAAAATTTGTTATGGCCAGTTTTGTCCAAAACCTACTTTTGCGAACTAGTCCCTGTTTTTTCGCCCGATCGGAACCAAACCAGTCTAGGCCTATTCTCTGGACTCTCTAGATCAATAATTATCGAAAAAAAGTTGAAATTTTGCATTTGGGTGGCTGTAACAGGGTCATTTAGAAAAGGGGCGGGGCTAAATACTGTCAAAAGCCTATAAATCCTAAACGAAAAGTCAAAACTTCACAAAAATTGATGAGCATATGTGTCATAACATGGTGAAGAAGCATGCAAAGTTTCATGGAGATCGGACCATAGGTGGCGCTATAACTGTCAAAAAGGTCTCATTCTTATTAGGTGTTCAAGCACTTTAGTGCTGAAAACCTATTGTATTTGCTATTTGAAAAAAAAAAATTGCCCTAAAACGCATCGTGCAGCCCAAACCGTAAGGCCTAGAGACTTGAAACTCGGCCAGATGGTAGGCCACTCTTTTGGGGAGAACCTATCAGAGTATGACCCCGATTGGCCCATAGATGGCGCTACAGCAACCAAAAGTACTAAATTACCCATAACTCCTCGACCATTTGACCTAGAATCAAGATTTTTACATCACTGTGATCCCTGGCTCAAGACGGTCACGATGTATATCTCGGATTCTCGATTTGAGCAAACAAAATTTGTTATGGCCAGTTTTGTCCAAAACCTACTTTTGCGAACTAGTCCCTGGATTTTCGCCCGATCGGAACCAAACCAGTCTAGGCCTATTCTCTGGACTCTCTAGATCAATAATTATCGAAAAAAAGTTGAAATTTTGCATTTGGGTGGCTGTAACAGGGTCATTTGGAAAAGGGGCGGGGCTAAATACTGTCAAAAGCCTATAAATCCTAAACGAAAAGTCAAAACTTCACAAAAATTGATGAGCATATGTGTCATAACATGGTGAAGAAGCATGCAAAGTTTCATGGAGATCGGACCATAGGTGGCGCTATAACTGTCAAAAAGGTCTCATTCTTATTAGGTGTTCAAGCACTTTAGTGCTGAAAACCTATTGTATTTGCTATTTGAAAAAAAAAATTGCCCTAAAACGCATTGTGCAGCCCAAACCGTAAGGCCTAGAGACTTGAAACTCGGCCAGATGGTAGGCCACTCTTTTGGGGAGAACCTATCAGAGTATGACCCCGATTGGCCCATAGGTGGCGCTACAGCAACCAAAAGTACTAAATTACCCATAACTCCTCGACCATTTGACCTAGAATCAAGATTTTTACATCACTGTGATCCCTGGCTCAAGACGGACAAGATGTATATCTCGGATTCTCGATTTGAGCAAACAACATTTGTTATGGCCAGTTTTGTCCAAAACCTACTTTTGCGAACTAGTCCCTGGTTTTTCGCCCGATCGGAACCAAACCAGTCTAGGCCTATTCTCTGGACTCTCTAGATCAATAATTATCGAAAAAAAGTTGAAATTTTGCATTTGGGTGGCTGTAACAGGGTCATTTGGAAAAGGGGCGGGGCTAAATACTGTCAAAAGCCTATAAATCCTAAACGAAAAGTCAAAACTTCACAAAAATTGATGAGCATATGTGTCATAACATGGTGAAGAAGCATGCAAAGAGTCATGGAGATCGGACCATAGGTGGCGCTATAACTGTCAAAAAGGTCTCATTCTTATTAGGTGTTCAAGCACTTTAGTGCTGAAAACCTATTGTATTTGCTATTTGAAAAAAAAAAATTGCCCTAAAACGCATTGTGCAGCCCAAACCGTAAGGCCTAGAGACTTGAAACTCGGCCAGATGGTAGGCCACTCTTTTGGGGAGAACCTATCAGAGTATGACCCCGATTGGCCCATAGGTGGCGCTACAGCAACCAAAAGTACTAAATTACCCATAACTCCTCGACCATTTGACCTAGAATCAAGATTTTTACAGAAAAGGGGCGGGGCTAAATACTGTCAAAAGCCTATAAATCCTAAACGAAAAGTCAAAACTTCACAAAAATTGATGAGCATATGTGTCATAACATGGTGAAGAAGCTAGTGTTAATTTCGTCAGACGAGACGAGACTAAATATGTTCGTCAACGACCTTTTTTTCCATGACTAAGACGAGACGATGACGAGACTGCACCAATGTCCAAAAACGATGACTAAGACTAAATTAACATGCATTATTGTTGACGAAAAAAGACGAGACTAAAATGTTTTGCAGAAAATAAAAACTACGATAAAATCTCTCTTCATTTTCGTCTACAATCGTCTTTTTCATCATGAGATAGAATATTCAGTGGTTACTAGGGATGAGTCACGATTTTCGAATATTCCATTAGTTGATTTTATTATAGAACAGGGATGGAAATTAGCACCCGCCACCAGCCAAATGCGGGTGATTTTGTGTTGTGGCGGGTAAACTCGCTTCACCTACCGGCCACCGTGGCGGGTAAATAAAAATAGCATACTGTTTCAACCGGACGGCAGACACTTTTAGAGGAGGCACACCTTCAACACACGCGCTTCTTCCGTCGAGACTCGACGAGGGAAGAAAACGTGGGAGCGCGAGAGGCAGTGTGCCGTGCAAAGGGAGAGCTAGCCGCGAGCACATGGTGTATTTTCAGGGCGGGGTAGCTCTCTTGCGTCGTAAAGAGCTAGCCGTGTGAACATCTACCCGCACGCTTCTTCCGTTGAGGCTTGAGCGCGAGAGGCGGTTATTGCCGTCCCAAAGGAGAGCTAGCCGCGAGTGCATGATGCAAATATGACAGAACAGGCATACTCTCGCAGAGAGAGCAACCTCCAGCATAGAGTGCGTTTCAGCATCGGTTCAGTTTTTAGTTTAATCTGCCCTACTCATTTAATGAAATGTATATCAGTTCATGGTATAAGAGAGAAAGAGAAAATGTCAGTATTTCATTGAGACTTGAGATTAATTAAACTGCTTAATTATTGTAAATCTTGTAGTATTATTTTTCACATGCAGTTACACATTGTCGGTTAAAAACAAGAAAGTGGCTAGTAAAAACATTGAGTGGCTGGTAGATTTTGAAATCCACCAGCCACAGTGGCCGGTGGACAAAAAAGTTAATTTCCATCCCTGTTATAGAATATCGAATAGGTTGTGCAATTGTCGTCTATAAAAAATCCCCATGTTTTCGGGTCTGATGCGGTGACACGTTCATGTAACCAGAGGGTGACGATGCCAATAATGCATCTAAAAGCTGTCAATCAACTCTCAGACAACAGAAGAAGATACACATTGTCTCACACCAGAGCATGTGAGCGGATTGGTAATATTTACTCTAGAGCGGAGAGCACATTTCTGAAGATTACGCGCCGCTCGCTCAGAACGCCCACAGTGGCGCACAAAAAAACGTCAAAAGTAATGATGCATTAAACATTTGATTTGTTTATTAATAAACTAGTGTTTTATGTCAGTGTTGGCTGCAAAGATAAAGTTGACGATGCTGACTCGCCATCTTCGCAGTAGTGAACTACTGTCTTATAGAGAGAAAAGCACACTTCATAGCCTACGGATTAGCCTACATAAACAGAGAGCAGCCCATTTCTTTTCGTTTTGAATTGTTTTGTTTAAAAGTAGGCCTACACATTTCAAGCTTTCTATAGATATTCTTCTCAGGTCTGTGAGGCAAGTATCTTATAAGCTGAGTTTCAGTTCATTTATGAGACGCGCTCCAGTTCACGCGCCCGCGCCTTCGTGTCCGGATTATATTGTGTACTATTTGCTTCTTCTCGTTTATTAATCCAGGCAATTTGTTGATGAAACATTTATTAAAAGGAAGATACAATTTATACAAAACGAAATTCACTTTAAAGAAAGGCTTTCTACAAAACAAAACTTAATAAGTGGTCAAAATCATGTGTCATAACTGACGGGAAGCACTGCGGACGGGGGAAAACATCTACGCTGTAAATCAACCAGTCACCTAGCAGAAATATTAATTGTTAAGCCTTGCAAAATCTAATTTGTTTGTTATTTCTCAAGACCAACCTAGAATGTAAATAGGTTGTATTTTAGGCCTACAGTAGGCTACAGTAGGCCTATTCTTCTCAGTTTTTCTGGGTATATACTTATTTTATTTCTGCTCTGAACAGAAAAATGAGACACAAGGCAACCAAAAACAGTTTTAAAAACCTTTGTAACTTGTCAATAGGAGTCTGTTGGGCCCCAGCTTTTGAATTGTGTTAGTTCAAAATAACATACTTTTCAGAACAACTTTAGAAAACCAGACACGTTTAACAAAGTTGCATTCAACAAAAATCCTTAAACAAGTGTATTTTGTCAGGTAATTGTGACATTTAACCAATATTTGAGAAGCGTGAAACACTATTTGACTGAAATGGTTATCAGAAATAATCTCAGAAATGATTTATTTAAAAAAAAGACTAAAATGTTTTGACTAAAACTTGACTAAGATATATTGAGTTTTCTTTTGACTAAAACTAGACTAAAATGACGAGACTTTTAGTCGACTAAAACTTGACTAACAAAAAAAGATATGTGAATGACTAAATATGACTAAAACTAACAAGGACATTTGGCACAAGACTAAGACTAAGACTAAATTAAAAATAGGTGACAAAATTAACACTAGAAGAAGCATGCAAAGTTTCATGGAGATCGGACCATAGGTGGCGCTATAACTGTCAAAAAGGTCTCATTCTTATTAGGTGTTCAAGCACTTTAATCGGATTCTCGATTTGAGCAAACAAAATTTGTTATGGCCAGTTTTGTCCAAAACCTACTTTTGCGAACTAGTCCCTGGTTTTTCGCCCGATCGGAACCAAACCAGTCTAGGCCTATTCTCTGGACTCTCTAGATCAATAATTATCGAAAAAAAGTTGAAATTTTGCATTTGGGTGGCTGTAGCTGGGTCATTTAGAAAAGGGGCGGGGCTAAAAAAAATCTCGATTTGAGTAAATACAGTCAAAAGCCTATAAATCCTAAACGAAAAGTCAAAACTTCACAAAAATTGATGAGCATATGTGTCATAACATGGTGAAGAAGCATGCAAAGTTTCATGGAGATCGGACCATAGGTGGCGCTATAACTGTCAAAAAGGTCTCATTCTTATTAGGTGTTCAAGCACTTTAGTGCTGAAAACCTATTGTATTTGCTATTTGAAGAAAAAAAATTGCCCTAAAACGCATCGTGCAGCCCAAACCGTAAGGCCTAGAGACTTGAAACTCGGCCAGATGGTAGGCCACTCTTTTGGGGAGAACCTATCAGAGTATGACCCCGATTGGCCCATAGGTGGCGCTACAGCAACCAAAAGTACTAAATTACCCATAACTCCTCGACCATTTGACCTAGAATCAAGATTTTTACATCACTGTGATCCCTGGCTCAAGACGGACAAGATGTATATCTCGGATTCTCGATTTGAGCAAACAAAATTTGTTATGGCCAGTTTTGTCCAAAACCTACTTTTGCGAACTAGTCCCTGGTTTTCCGCCCGATCGGAACCAAACCAGTCTAGGCCTATTCTCTGGACTCTCTAGATCAATAATTATCGAAAAAAAGTTGAAATTTTGCATTTGGGTGGCTGTAACAGGGTCATTTAGAAAAGGGGCGGGGCTAAATACTGTCAAAAGCCTATAAATCCTAAACGAAAAGTCAAAACTTCACAAAAATTGATGAGCATATGTGTCATAACATGGTGAAGAAGCATGCAAAGTTTCATGGAGATCGGACCATAGGTGGCGCTATAACTGTCAAAAAGGTCTCATTCTTATTAGGTGTTCAAGCACTTTAGTGCTGAAAACCTATTGTATTTGCTATTTGAAAAAAAAAATTGCCCTAAAACGCATCGTGCAGCCCAAACCGTAAGGCCTAGAGACTTGAAACTCGGCCAGATGGTAGGCCACTCTTTTGGGGAGAACCTATCAGAGTATGACCCCGATTGGCCCATAGGTGGCGCTACAGCAACCAAAAGTACTAAATTACCCATAACTCCTCGACCATTTGACCTAGAATCAAGATTTTTACATCACTGTGATCCCTGGCTCAGGTCGGACAAGATGTATATCTCGGATTCTCGATTTGAGCAAACACAATTTGTTATGGCCAGTTTTTTCCAAAACCTACTTTTGCGAACTAGTCCCTGGTTTTTCGCCCGATCGGAACCAAACCAGTCTAGGCCTATTCTCTGGACTCTCTAGATCAATAATTATTGAAAAAAAGTTGAAATTTTGCATTTGGGTGGCTGTAACAGGGTCATTTAGAAAAGGGGCGGGGCTAAATACTGTCAAAAGCCTATAAATCCTAAACGAAAAGTCAAAACTTCACAAAAATTGATGAGCATATGTGTCATAACATGGTGAAGAAGCATGCAAAGTTTCATGGAGATCGGACCATAGGTGGCGCTATAACTGTCAAAAAGGTCTCATTCTTATTAGGTGTTCAAGCACTTTAGTGCTGAAAACCTATTGTATTTGCTATTTGAAAAAAAAAATTGCCCTAAAACGCATCGTGCAGCCCAAACCGTAAGGCCTAGAGACTTGAAACTCGGCCAGATGGTAGGCCACTCTTTTGGGGAGAACCTATCAGAGTATGACCCCGATTGGCCCATAGGTGGCGCTACAGCAACCAAAAGTACTAAATTACCCATAACTCCTCGACCATTTGACCTAGAATCAAGATTTTTACATCACTGTGATCCCTGGCTCAGGTCGGACAAGATGTATATCTCGGATTCTCGATTTGAGCAAACACAATTTGTTATGGCCAGTTTTTTCCAAAACCTACTTTTGCGAACTAGTCCCTGGTTTTTCGCCCGATCGGAACCAAACCAGTCTAGGCCTATTCTCTGGACTCTCTAGATCAATAATTATTGAAAAAAAGTTGAAATTTTGCATTTGGGTGGCTGTAACAGGGTCATTTAGAAAAGGGGCGGGGCTAAATACAGTCAAAAGCCTATAAATCCTAAACGAAAAGTCAAAACTTCACAAAAATTGATGAGCATATGTGTCATAACATGGTGAAGAAGCATGCAAAGTTTCATGGAGATCGGACCATAGGTGGCGCTATAACTGTCAAAAAGGTCTCATTCTTATTAGGTGTTCAAGCACTTTAGTGCTGAAAACCTATTGTATTTGCTATTTGAAAAAAAAAAATTGCCCTAAAACGCATCGTGCAGCCCAAACCGTAAGGCCTAGAGACTTGAAACTCGGCCAGATGGTAGGCCACTCTTTTGGGGAGAACCTATCAGAGTATGACCCCGATTGGCCCATAGGTGGCGCTACAGCAACCAAAAGTACTAAATTACCCATAACTCCTCGACCATTTGACCTAGAATCAAGATTTTTACATCTCTGTGATCCCTGGCTCAAGATGGACAAGATGTATATCTCGGATTCTCGATTTGAGCAAACAAAATTTGTTATGGCCAGTTTTGTCCAAAACCTACTTTTGCGAACTAGTCCCTGGTTTTTCGCCCGATCGGAACCAAACCAGTCTAGGCCTATTCTCTGGACTCTCTAGATCAATAATTATCGAAAAAAAGTTGAAATTTTGCATTTGGGTGGCTGTAACAGGGTCATTTAGAAAAGGGGCGGGGCTAAATACTGTCAAAAGCCTATAAATCCTAAACGAAAAGTCAAAACTTCACAAAAATTGATGAGAATATGTGTCATAACATGGTGAAGAAGCATGCAAAGTGTCATGGAGATCGGACCATAGGTGGCGCTATAACTGTCAAAAAGGTCTCATTCTTATTAGGTGTTCAAGCACTTTAGTACTGAAAACCTATTGTATTTGCTATTTGAAAAACAATTTTTCCCTAAAACGCATCGTGCAGCCCAAACCGTAAGGCCTAGAGACTTGAAACTCGGCCAGATGGTAGGCCACTCTTTTGGGGAGAACCTATCAGAGTATGACCCCGATTGGCCCATAGGTGGCGCTACAGCAACCAAAAGTACTAAATTACCCATAACTCCTCGACCATTTGACCTAGAATCAAGATTTTTACATCACTGTGATCCCTGGCTCAAGACGGACACGGTGTATATCTCGGATTCTCGATTTGAGCAAACAAAATTTGTTATGGCCAGTTTTGTCCAAAACCTACTTTTGCGAACTAGTCCCTGGTTTTTCGCCCGATCGGAACCAAACCAGTCTAGGCCTATTCTCTGGACTCTCTAGATCAATAATTATCGAAAAAAAGTTGAAATTTTGCATTTGGGTGGCTGTAACAGGGTCATTTAGAAAAGGGGCGGGGCTAAATACTGTCAAAAGCCTATAAATCCTAAACGAAAAGTCAAAACTTCACAAAAATTGATGAGCATATGTGTCATAACATGGTGAAGAAGCATGCAAAGTTTCATGGAGATCGGACCATAGGTGGCGCTATAACTGTCAAAAAGGTCTCATTCTTATTAGGTGTTCAAGCACTTTAGTGCTGAAAACCTATTGTATTTGCTATTTGAAAAAAAAAAATTGCCCTAAAACGCATCGTGCAGCCCAAACCGTAAGGCCTAGAGACTTGAAACTCGGCCAGATGGTAGGCCACTCTTTTGGGGAGAAACTATCAGAGTATGACCCCGATTGGCCCATAGGTGGCGCTACAGCAACCAAAAGTACTAAATTACCCATAACTCCTCGACCATTTGACCTAGAATCAAGATTTTTACATCACTGTGATCCCTGGCTCAAGACGGACAAGATGTATATCTCGGATTCTCGATTTGAGCAAACAAAATTTGTTATGGCCAGTTTTGTTCAAAACCTACTTTTGCGAACTAGTCCCTGGTTTTTCGCCCGATCGGAACCAAACCAGTCTAGGCCTATTCTCTGGACTCTCTAGATCAATAATTATCGAAAAAAAGTTGAAATTTTGCATTTGGGTGGCTGTAACAGGGTCATTTAGAAAAGGGGCGGGGCTAAATACTGTCAAAAGCCTATAAATCCTAAACGAAAAGTCAAAACTTCACAAAAATTGATGAGCATATGTGTCATAACATGGTGAAGAAGCTAGTGTTGATTTCGTCAGACGAGACGAGACTAAATATGTTCGTCAACGACCTTTTTTTCCATGACTAAGACGAGACGATGACGAGACTGCACCAATGTCCAAAAACGATGACTAAGACTAAATTAACATGCATTATTGTTGACGAAAAAAGACGAGACTAAAATGTTTTGCAGAAAATAAAAACTACGATAAAATCTCTCTTCATTTTCGTCTACAATCGTCTTTTTCATCATGAGATAGAATATTCAGTGGTTACTAGGGATGAGTCACGATTTTCGAATATTCCATTAGTTGATTTTATTATAGAACAGGGATGGAAATTAGCACCCGCCACCAGCCAAATGCGGGTGATTTTGTGTTGTGGCGGGTAAACTCGCTTCACCTACCGGCCACCGTGGCGGGTAAATAAAAATAGCATACTGTTTCAACCGGACGGCAGACACTTTTAGAGGAGGCACACCTTCAACACACGCGCTTCTTCCGTCGAGACTCGACGAGGGAAGAAAACGTGGGAGCGCGAGAGGCAGTGTGCCGTGCAAAGGGAGAGCTAGCCGCGAGCACATGGTGTATTTTCAGGGCGGGGTAGCTCTCTTGCGTCGTAAAGAGCTAGCCGTGTGAACATCTACCCGCACGCTTCTTCCGTTGAGGCTTGAGCGCGAGAGGCGGTTATTGCCGTCCCAAAGGAGAGCTAGCCGCGAGTGCATGATGCAAATATGACAGAACAGGCATACTCTCGCAGAGAGAGCAACCTCCAGCATAGAGTGCGTTTCAGCATCGGTTCAGTTTTTAGTTTAATCTGCCCTACTCATTTAATGAAATGTATATCAGTTCATGGTATAAGAGAGAAAGAGAAAATGTCAGTATTTCATTGAGACTTGAGATTAATTAAACTGCTTAATTATTGTAAATCTTGTAGTATTATTTTTCACATGCAGTTACACATTGTCGGTTAAAAACAAGAAAGTGGCTAGTAAAAACATTGAGTGGCTGGTAGATTTTGAAATCCACCAGCCACAGTGGCCGGTGGACAAAAAAGTTAATTTCCATCCCTGTTATAGAATATCGAATAGGTTGTGCAATTGTCGTCTATAAAAAATCCCCATGTTTTCGGGTCTGATGCGGTGACACGTTCATGTAACCAGAGGGTGACGATGCCAATAATGCATCTAAAAGCTGTCAATCAACTCTCAGACAACAGAAGAAGATACACATTGTCTCACACCAGAGCATGTGAGCGGATTGGTAATATTTACTCTAGAGCGGAGAGCACATTTCTGAAGATTACGCGCCGCTCGCTCAGAACGCCCACAGTGGCGCACAAAAAAACGTCAAAAGTAATGATGCATTAAACATTTGATTTGTTTATTAATAAACTAGTGTTTTATGTCAGTGTTGGCTGCAAAGATAAAGTTGACGATGCTGACTCGCCATCTTCGCAGTAGTGAACTACTGTCTTATAGAGAGAAAAGCACACTTCATAGCCTACGGATTAGCCTACATAAACAGAGAGCAGCCCATTTCTTTTCGTTTTGAATTGTTTTGTTTAAAAGTAGGCCTACACATTTCAAGCTTTCTATAGATATTCTTCTCAGGTCTGTGAGGCAAGTATCTTATAAGCTGAGTTTCAGTTCATTTATGAGACGCGCTCCAGTTCACGCGCCCGCGCCTTCGTGTCCGGATTATATTGTGTACTATTTGCTTCTTCTCGTTTATTAATCCAGGCAATTTGTTGATGAAACATTTATTAAAAGGAAGATACAATTTATACAAAACGAAATTCACTTTAAAGAAAGGCTTTCTACAAAACAAAACTTAATAAGTGGTCAAAATCATGTGTCATAACTGACGGGAAGCACTGCGGACGGGGGAAAACATCTACGCTGTAAATCAACCAGTCACCTAGCAGAAATATTAATTGTTAAGCCTTGCAAAATCTAATTTGTTTGTTATTTCTCAAGACCAACCTAGAATGTAAATAGGTTGTATTTTAGGCCTACAGTAGGCTACAGTAGGCCTATTCTTCTCAGTTTTTCTGGGTATATACTTATTTTATTTCTGCTCTGAACAGAAAAATGAGACACAAGGCAACCAAAAACAGTTTTAAAAACCTTTGTAACTTGTCAATAGGAGTCTGTTGGGCCCCAGCTTTTGAATTGTGTTAGTTCAAAATAACATACTTTTCAGAACAACTTTAGAAAACCAGACACGTTTAACAAAGTTGCATTCAACAAAAATCCTTAAACAAGTGTATTTTGTCAGGTAATTGTGACATTTAACCAATATTTGAGAA
The DNA here is from genome assembly GCA_026230005.1 of Gila orcuttii. Taxonomy (NCBI): domain Eukaryota; kingdom Metazoa; phylum Chordata; class Actinopteri; order Cypriniformes; family Leuciscidae; genus Gila; species Gila orcuttii. The sequence goes on from JAPDVR010000006.1 coordinate 50,238,601, forward strand.
GCGTGAAACACTATTTGACTGAAATGGTTATCAGAAATAATCTCAGAAATGATTTATTTAAAAAAAAGACTAAAATGTTTTGACTAAAACTTGACTAAGATATATTGAGTTTTCTTTTGACTAAAACTAGACTAAAATGACGAGACTTTTAGTCGACTAAAACTTGACTAACAAAAAAAGATATGTGAATGACTAAATATGACTAAAACTAACAAGGACATTTGGCACAAGACTAAGACTAAGACTAAATTAAAAATAGGTGACAAAATTAACACTAGAAGAAGCATGCAAAGTTTCATGGAGATCGGACCATAGGTGGCGCTATAACTGTCAAAAAGGTCTCATTCTTATTAGGTGTTCAAGCACTTTAATCGGATTCTCGATTTGAGCAAACAAAATTTGTTATGGCCAGTTTTGTCCAAAACCTACTTTTGCGAACTAGTCCCTGGTTTTTCGCCCGATCGGAACCAAACCAGTCTAGGCCTATTCTCTGGACTCTCTAGATCAATAATTATCGAAAAAAAGTTGAAATTTTGCATTTGGGTGGCTGTAGCTGGGTCATTTAGAAAAGGGGCGGGGCTAAAAAAAATCTCGATTTGAGTAAATACAGTCAAAAGCCTATAAATCCTAAACGAAAAGTCAAAACTTCACAAAAATTGATGAGCATATGTGTCATAACATGGTGAAGAAGCATGCAAAGTTTCATGGAGATCGGACCATAGGTGGCGCTATAACTGTCAAAAAGGTCTCATTCTTATTAGGTGTTCAAGCACTTTAGTGCTGAAAACCTATTGTATTTGCTATTTGAAGAAAAAAAATTGCCCTAAAACGCATCGTGCAGCCCAAACCGTAAGGCCTAGAGACTTGAAACTCGGCCAGATGGTAGGCCACTCTTTTGGGGAGAACCTATCAGAGTATGACCCCGATTGGCCCATAGGTGGCGCTACAGCAACCAAAAGTACTAAATTACCCATAACTCCTCGACCATTTGACCTAGAATCAAGATTTTTACATCACTGTGATCCCTGGCTCAAGACGGTCACGATGTATATCTCGGATTCTCGATTTGAGCAAACAAAATTTGTTATGGCCAGTTTTGTCCAAAACCTACTTTTGCGAACTAGTCCCTGGTTTTTCGCCCGATCGGAACCAAACCAGTCTAGGCCTATTCTCTGGACTCTCTAGATCAATAATTATCGAAAAAAAGTTGAAATTTTGCATTTGGGTGGCTGTAACAGGGTCATTTAGAAAAGGGGCGGGGCTAAATACTGTCAAAAGCCTATAAATCCTAAACGAAAAGTCAAAACTTCACAAAAATTGATGAGCATATGTGTCATAACATGGTGAAGAAGCATGCAAAGTTTCATGGAGATCGGACCATAGGTGGCGCTATAACTGTCAAAAAGGTCTCATTCTTATTAGGTGTTCAAGCACTTTAGTGCTGAAAACCTATTGTATTTGCTATTTGAAAAAAAAAATTGCCCTAAAACGCATTGTGCAGCCCAAACCGTAAGGCCTAGAGACTTGAAACTCGGCCAGATGGTAGGCCACTCTTTTGGGGAGAACCTATCAGAGTATGACCCCGATTGGCCCATAGGTGGCGCTACAGCAACCAAAAGTACTAAATTACCCATAACTCCTCGACCATTTGACCTAGAATCAAGATTTTTACATCACTGTGATCCCTGGCTCAAGACGGACAAGATGTATATCTCGGATTCTCGATTTGAGCAAACAAAATTTGTTATGGCCAGTTTTGTCCAAAACCTACTTTTGCGAACTAGTCCCTGGTTTTTCGCCCGATCGGAACCAAACCAGTCTAGGCCTAGTCTCTGGACTCTCTAGATCAATAATTATCGAAAAAAAGTTGAAATTTTGCATTTGGGTGGCTGTAACAGGGTCATTTGGAAAAGGGGCGGGGCTAAATACTGTCAAAAGCCTATAAATCCTAAACGAAAAGTCAAAACTTCACAAAAATTGATGAGCATATGTGTCATAACATGGTGAAGAAGCATGCAAAGTTTCATGGAGATCGGACCATAGGTGGCGCTATAACTGTCAAAAAGGTCTCATTCTTATTAGGTGTTCAAGCACTTTAGTGCTGAAAACCTATTGTATTTGCTATTTGAAAAAAAAAATTGCCCTAAAACGCATTGTGCAGCCCAAACCGTAAGGCCTAGAGACTTGAAACTCGGCCAGATGGTAGGCCACTCTTTTGGGGAGGACCTATCAGAGTATGACCCCGATTGGCCCATAGGTGGCGCTAGAGCAACCAAAAGTACTAAATTACCCATAACTCCTCGACCATTTGACCTAGAATCAAGATTTTTACATCACTATGATCCCTGGCTCAAGACGGACACGATGTATATCTCGGATTCTCGATTTGAGCAAACAAAATTTGTTATGGCCAGTTTTGTCCAAAACCTACTTTTGCGAACTAGTCCCTGTTTTTTCGCCCGATCGGAACCAAACCAGTCTAGGCCTATTCTCTGGACTCTCTAGATCAATAATTATCGAAAAAAAGTTGAAATTTTGCATTTGGGTGGCTGTAACAGGGTCATTTAGAAAAGGGGCGGGGCTAAATACTGTCAAAAGCCTATAAATCCTAAACGAAAAGTCAAAACTTCACAAAAATTGATGAGCATATGTGTCATAACATGGTGAAGAAGCATGCAAAGTTTCATGGAGATCGGACCATAGGTGGCGCTATAACTGTCAAAAAGGTCTCATTCTTATTAGGTGTTCAAGCACTTTAGTGCTGAAAACCTATTGTATTTGCTATTTGAAAAAAAAAAATTGCCCTAAAACGCATCGTGCAGCCCAAACCGTAAGGCCTAGAGACTTGAAACTCGGCCAGATGGTAGGCCACTCTTTTGGGGAGAACCTATCAGAGTATGACCCCGATTGGCCCATAGATGGCGCTACAGCAACCAAAAGTACTAAATTACCCATAACTCCTCGACCATTTGACCTAGAATCAAGATTTTTACATCACTATGATCCCTGGCTCAAGACGGACACGATGTATATCTCGGATTCTCGATTTGAGCAAACAAAATTTGTTATGGCCAGTTTTGTCCAAAACCTACTTTTGCGAACTAGTCCCTGTTTTTTCGCCCGATCGGAACCAAACCAGTCTAGGCCTATTCTCTGGACTCTCTAGATCAATAATTATCGAAAAAAAGTTGAAATTTTGCATTTGGGTGGCTGTAACAGGGTCATTTAGAAAAGGGGCGGGGCTAAATACTGTCAAAAGCCTATAAATCCTAAACGAAAAGTCAAAACTTCACAAAAATTGATGAGCATATGTGTCATAACATGGTGAAGAAGCATGCAAAGTTTCATGGAGATCGGACCATAGGTGGCGCTATAACTGTCAAAAAGGTCTCATTCTTATTAGGTGTTCAAGCACTTTAGTGCTGAAAACCTATTGTATTTGCTATTTGAAAACAAAAAATTGCCCTAAAACGCATCGTGCAGCCCAAACCGTAAGGCCTAGAGACTTGAAACTCGGCCAGATGGTAGGCCACTCTTTTGGGGAGAACCTATCAGAGTATGACCCCGATTGGCCCATAGATGGCGCTACAGCAACCAAAAGTACTAAATTACCCATAACTCCTCGACCATTTGACCTAGAATCAAGATTTTTACATCACTATGATCCCTGGCTCAAGACGGACACGATGTATATCTCGGATTCTCGATTTGAGCAAACAAAATTTGTTATGGCCAGTTTTGTCCAAAACCTACTTTTGCGAACTAGTCCCTGTTTTTTCGCCCGATCGGAACCAAACCAGTCTAGGCCTATTCTCTGGACTCTCTAGATCAATAATTATCGAAAAAAAGTTGAAATTTTGCATTTGGGTGGCTGTAACAGGGTCATTTAGAAAAGGGGCGGGGCTAAATACTGTCAAAAGCCTATAAATCCTAAACGAAAAGTCAAAACTTCACAAAAATTGATGAGCATATGTGTCATAACATGGTGAAGAAGCATGCAAAGTTTCATGGAGATCGGACCATAGGTGGCGCTATAACTGTCAAAAAGGTCTCATTCTTATTAGGTGTTCAAGCACTTTAGTGCTGAAAACCTATTGTATTTGCTATTTGAAAAAAAAAATTGCCCTAAAACGCATTGTGCAGCCCAAACCGTAAGGCCTAGAGACTTGAAACTCGGCCAGATGGTAGGCCACTCTTTTGGGGAGAACCTATCAGAGTATGACCCCGATTGGCCCATAGGTGGCGCTACAGCAACCAAAAGTACTAAATTACCCATAACTCCTCGACCATTTGACCTAGAATCAAGATTTTTACATCACTGTGATCCCTGGCTCAAGACGGACAAGATGTATATCTCGGATTCTCGATTTGAGCAAACAAAATTTGTTATGGCCAGTTTTGTCCAAAACCTACTTTTGCGAACTAGTCCCTGGTTTTTCGCCCGATCGGAACCAAACCAGTCTAGGCCTAGTCTCTGGACTCTCTAGATCAATAATTATCGAAAAAAAGTTGAAATTTTGCATTTGGGTGGCTGTAACAGGGTCATTTGGAAAAGGGGCGGGGCTAAATACTGTCAAAAGCCTATAAATCCTAAACGAAAAGTCAAAACTTCACAAAAATTGATGAGCATATGTGTCATAACATGGTGAAGAAGCATGCAAAGTTTCATGGAGATCGGACCATAGGTGGCGCTATAACTGTCAAAAAGGTCTCATTCTTATTAGGTGTTCAAGCACTTTAGTGCTGAAAACCTATTGTATTTGCTATTTGAAAAAAAAAATTGCCCTAAAACGCATTGTGCAGCCCAAACCGTAAGGCCTAGAGACTTGAAACTCGGCCAGATGGTAGGCCACTCTTTTGGGGAGGACCTATCAGAGTATGACCCCGATTGGCCCATAGGTGGCGCTACAGCAACCAAAAGTACTAAATTACCCATAACTCCTCGACCATTTGACCTAGAATCAAGATTTTTACATCACTGTGATCCCTGGCTCAAGACGGACAAGATGTATATCTCGGATTCTCGATTTGAGCAAACAAAATTTGTTATGGCCAGTTTTGTCCAAAACCTACTTTTGCGAACTAGTCCCTGGTTTTTCGCCCGATCGGAACCAAACCAGTCTAGGCCTAGTCTCTGGACTCTCTAGATCAATAATTATCGAAAAAAAGTTGAAATTTTGCATTTGGGTGGCTGTAACAGGGTCATTTGGAAAAGGGGCGGGGCTAAATACTGTCAAAAGCCTATAAATCCTAAACGAAAAGTCAAAACTTCACAAAAATTGATGAGCATATGTGTCATAACATGGTGAAGAAGCATGCAAAGTTTCATGGAGATCGGACCATAGGTGGCGCTATAACTGTCAAAAAGGTCTCATTCTTATTAGGTGTTCAAGCACTTTAGTGCTGAAAACCTATTGTATTTGCTATTTGAAAAAAAAAATTGCCCTAAAACGCATTGTGCAGCCCAAACCGTAAGGCCTAGAGACTTGAAACTCGGCCAGATGGTAGGCCACTCTTTTGGGGAGGACCTATCAGAGTATGACCCCGATTGGCCCATAGGTGGCGCTAGAGCAACCAAAAGTACTAAATTACCCATAACTCCTCGACCATTTGACCTAGAATCAAGATTTTTACATCACTATGATCCCTGGCTCAAGACGGACACGATGTATATCTCGGATTCTCGATTTGAGCAAACAAAATTTGTTATGGCCAGTTTTGTCCAAAACCTACTTTTGCGAACTAGTCCCTGTTTTTTCGCCCGATCGGAACCAAACCAGTCTAGGCCTATTCTCTGGACTCTCTAGATCAATAATTATCGAAAAAAAGTTGAAATTTTGCATTTGGGTGGCTGTAACAGGGTCATTTAGAAAAGGGGCGGGGCTAAATACTGTCAAAAGCCTATAAATCCTAAACGAAAAGTCAAAACTTCACAAAAATTGATGAGCATATGTGTCATAACATGGTGAAGAAGCATGCAAAGTTTCATGGAGATCGGACCATAGGTGGCGCTATAACTGTCAAAAAGGTCTCATTCTTATTAGGTGTTCAAGCACTTTAGTGCTGAAAACCTATTGTATTTGCTATTTGAAAACAAAAAATTGCCCTAAAACGCATCGTGCAGCCCAAACCGTAAGGCCTAGAGACTTGAAACTCGGCCAGATGGTAGGCCACTCTTTTGGGGAGAACCTATCAGAGTATGACCCCGATTGGCCCATAGATGGCGCTACAGCAACCAAAAGTACTAAATTACCCATAACTCCTCGACCATTTGACCTAGAATCAAGATTTTTACATCACTATGATCCCTGGCTCAAGACGGACACGATGTATATCTCGGATTCTCGATTTGAGCAAACAAAATTTGTTATGGCCAGTTTTGTCCAAAACCTACTTTTGCGAACTAGTCCCTGTTTTTTCGCCCGATCGGAACCAAACCAGTCTAGGCCTATTCTCTGGACTCTCTAGATCAATAATTATCGAAAAAAAGTTGAAATTTTGCATTTGGGTGGCTGTAACAGGGTCATTTAGAAAAGGGGCGGGGCTAAATACTGTCAAAAGCCTATAAATCCTAAACGAAAAGTCAAAACTTCACAAAAATTGATGAGCATATGTGTCATAACATGGTGAAGAAGCATGCAAAGTTTCATGGAGATCGGACCATAGGTGGCGCTATAACTGTCAAAAAGGTCTCATTCTTATTAGGTGTTCAAGCACTTTAGTGCTGAAAACCTATTGTATTTGCTATTTGAAAAAAAAAATTGCCCTAAAACGCATTGTGCAGCCCAAACCGTAAGGCCTAGAGACTTGAAACTCGGCCAGATGGTAGGCCACTCTTTTGGGGAGAACCTATCAGAGTATGACCCCGATTGGCCCATAGGTGGCGCTACAGCAACCAAAAGTACTAAATTACCCATAACTCCTCGACCATTTGACCTAGAATCAAGATTTTTACATCACTGTGATCCCTGGCTCAAGACGGACAAGATGTATATCTCGGATTCTCGATTTGAGCAAACAAAATTTGTTATGGCCAGTTTTGTCCAAAACCTACTTTTGCGAACTAGTCCCTGGTTTTTCGCCCGATCGGAACCAAACCAGTCTAGGCCTAGTCTCTGGACTCTCTAGATCAATAATTATCGAAAAAAAGTTGAAATTTTGCATTTGGGTGGCTGTAACAGGGTCATTTGGAAAAGGGGCGGGGCTAAATACTGTCAAAAGCCTATAAATCCTAAACGAAAAGTCAAAACTTCACAAAAATTGATGAGCATATGTGTCATAACATGGTGAAGAAGCATGCAAAGTTTCATGGAGATCGGACCATAGGTGGCGCTATAACTGTCAAAAAGGTCTCATTCTTATTAGGTGTTCAAGCACTTTAGTGCTGAAAACCTATTGTATTTGCTATTTGAAAAAAAAAATTGCCCTAAAACGCATTGTGCAGCCCAAACCGTAAGGCCTAGAGACTTGAAACTCGGCCAGATGGTAGGCCACTCTTTTGGGGAGGACCTATCAGAGTATGACCCCGATTGGCCCATAGGTGGCGCTACAGCAACCAAAAGTACTAAATTACCCATAACTCCTCGACCATTTGACCTAGAATCAAGATTTTTACATCACTGTGATCCCTGGCTCAAGACGGACAAGATGTATATCTCGGATTCTCGATTTGAGCAAACAAAATTTGTTATGGCCAGTTTTGTCCAAAACCTACTTTTGCGAACTAGTCCCTGGTTTTTCGCCCGATCGGAACCAAACCAGTCTAGGCCTAGTCTCTGGACTCTCTAGATCAATAATTATCGAAAAAAAGTTGAAATTTTGCATTTGGGTGGCTGTAACAGGGTCATTTGGAAAAGGGGCGGGGCTAAATACTGTCAAAAGCCTATAAATCCTAAACGAAAAGTCAAAACTTCACAAAAATTGATGAGCATATGTGTCATAACATGGTGAAGAAGCATGCAAAGTTTCATGGAGATCGGACCATAGGTGGCGCTATAACTGTCAAAAAGGTCTCATTCTTATTAGGTGTTCAAGCACTTTAGTGCTGAAAACCTATTGTATTTGCTATTTGAAAAAAAAAATTGCCCTAAAACGCATTGTGCAGCCCAAACCGTAAGGCCTAGAGACTTGAAACTCGGCCAGATGGTAGGCCACTCTTTTGGGGAGGACCTATCAGAGTATGACCCCGATTGGCCCATAGGTGGCGCTAGAGCAACCAAAAGTACTAAATTACCCATAACTCCTCGACCATTTGACCTAGAATCAAGATTTTTACATCACTATGATCCCTGGCTCAAGACGGACACGATGTATATCTCGGATTCTCGATTTGAGCAAACAAAATTTGTTATGGCCAGTTTTGTCCAAAACCTACTTTTGCGAACTAGTCCCTGTTTTTTCGCCCGATCGGAACCAAACCAGTCTAGGCCTATTCTCTGGACTCTCTAGATCAATAATTATCGAAAAAAAGTTGAAATTTTGCATTTGGGTGGCTGTAACAGGGTCATTTAGAAAAGGGGCGGGGCTAAATACTGTCAAAAGCCTATAAATCCTAAACGAAAAGTCAAAACTTCACAAAAATTGATGAGCATATGTGTCATAACATGGTGAAGAAGCATGCAAAGTTTCATGGAGATCGGACCATAGGTGGCGCTATAACTGTCAAAAAGGTCTCATTCTTATTAGGTGTTCAAGCACTTTAGTGCTGAAAACCTATTGTATTTGCTATTTGAAAAAAAAAAATTGCCCTAAAACGCATCGTGCAGCCCAAACCGTAAGGCCTAGAGACTTGAAACTCGGCCAGATGGTAGGCCACTCTTTTGGGGAGAACCTATCAGAGTATGACCCCGATTGGCCCATAGATGGCGCTACAGCAACCAAAAGTACTAAATTACCCATAACTCCTCGACCATTTGACCTAGAATCAAGATTTTTACATCACTATGATCCCTGGCTCAAGACGGACACGATGTATATCTCGGATTCTCGATTTGAGCAAACAAAATTTGTTATGGCCAGTTTTGTCCAAAACCTACTTTTGCGAACTAGTCCCTGTTTTTTCGCCCGATCGGAACCAAACCAGTCTAGGCCTATTCTCTGGACTCTCTAGATCAATAATTATCGAAAAAAAGTTGAAATTTTGCATTTGGGTGGCTGTAACAGGGTCATTTAGAAAAGGGGCGGGGCTAAATACTGTCAAAAGCCTATAAATCCTAAACGAAAAGTCAAAACTTCACAAAAATTGATGAGCATATGTGTCATAACATGGTGAAGAAGCATGCAAAGTTTCATGGAGATCGGACCATAGGTGGCGCTATAACTGTCAAAAAGGTCTCATTCTTATTAGGTGTTCAAGCACTTTAGTGCTGAAAACCTATTGTATTTGCTATTTGAAAAAAAAAAATTGCCCTAAAACGCATCGTGCAGCCCAAACCGTAAGGCCTAGAGACTTGAAACTCGGCCAGATGGTAGGCCACTCTTTTGGGGAGAACCTATCAGAGTATGACCCCGATTGGCCCATAGATGGCGCTACAGCAACCAAAAGTACTAAATTACCCATAACTCCTCGACCATTTGACCTAGAATCAAGATTTTTACATCACTATGATCCCTGGCTCAAGACGGACACGATGTATATCTCGGATTCTCGATTTGAGCAAACAAAATTTGTTATGGCCAGTTTTGTCCAAAACCTACTTTTGCGAACTAGTCCCTGTTTTTTCGCCCGATCGGAACCAAACCAGTCTAGGCCTATTCTCTGGACTCTCTAGATCAATAATTATCGAAAAAAAGTTGAAATTTTGCATTTGGGTGGCTGTAACAGGGTCATTTAGAAAAGGGGCGGGGCTAAATACTGTCAAAAGCCTATAAATCCTAAACGAAAAGTCAAAACTTCACAAAAATTGATGAGCATATGTGTCATAACATGGTGAAGAAGCATGCAAAGTTTCATGGAGATCGGACCATAGGTGGCGCTATAACTGTCAAAAAGGTCTCATTCTTATTAGGTGTTCAAGCACTTTAGTGCTGAAAACCTATTGTATTTGCTATTTGAAAAAAAAAAATTGCCCTAAAACGCATCGTGCAGCCCAAACCGTAAGGCCTAGAGACTTGAAACTCGGCCAGATGGTAGGCCACTCTTTTGGGGAGAACCTATCAGAGTATGACCCCGATTGGCCCATAGATGGCGCTACAGCAACCAAAAGTACTAAATTACCCATAACTCCTCGACCATTTGACCTAGAATCAAGATTTTTACATCACTGTGATCCCTGGCTCAAGACGGTCACGATGTATATCTCGGATTCTCGATTTGAGCAAACAAAATTTGTTATGGCCAGTTTTGTCCAAAACCTACTTTTGCGAACTAGTCCCTGGATTTTCGCCCGATCGGAACCAAACCAGTCTAGGCCTATTCTCTGGACTCTCTAGATCAATAATTATCGAAAAAAAGTTGAAATTTTGCATTTGGGTGGCTGTAACAGGGTCATTTGGAAAAGGGGCGGGGCTAAATACTGTCAAAAGCCTATAAATCCTAAACGAAAAGTCAAAACTTCACAAAAATTGATGAGCATATGTGTCATAACATGGTGAAGAAGCATGCAAAGTTTCATGGAGATCGGACCATAGGTGGCGCTATAACTGTCAAAAAGGTCTCATTCTTATTAGGTGTTCAAGCACTTTAGTGCTGAAAACCTATTGTATTTGCTATTTGAAAAAAAAAATTGCCCTAAAACGCATTGTGCAGCCCAAACCGTAAGGCCTAGAGACTTGAAACTCGGCCAGATGGTAGGCCACTCTTTTGGGGAGGACCTATCAGAGTATGACCCCGATTGGCCCATAGGTGGCGCTACAGCAACCAAAAGTACTAAATTACCCATAACTCCTCGACCATTTGACCTAGAATCAAGATTTTTACATCACTGTGATCCCTGGCTCAAGACGGTCACGATGTATATCTCGGATTCTCGATTTGAGCAAACAAAATTTGTTATGGCCAGTTTTGTCCAAAACCTACTTTTGCGAACTAGTCCCTGGATTTTCGCCCGATCGGAACCAAACCAGTCTAGGCCTATTCTCTGGACTCTCTAGATCAATAATTATCGAAAAAAAGTTGAAATTTTGCATTTGGGTGGCTGTAACAGGGTCATTTGGAAAAGGGGCGGGGCTAAATACTGTCAAAAGCCTATAAATCCTAAACGAAAAGTCAAAACTTCACAAAAATTGATGAGCATATGTGTCATAACATGGTGAAGAAGCATGCAAAGTTTCATGGAGATCGGACCATAGGTGGCGCTATAACTGTCAAAAAGGTCTCATTCTTATTAGGTGTTCAAGCACTTTAGTGCTGAAAACCTATTGTATTTGCTATTTGAAAAAAAAAATTGCCCTAAAACGCATTGTGCAGCCCAAACCGTAAGGCCTAGAGACTTGAAACTCGGCCAGATGGTAGGCCACTCTTTTGGGGAGAACCTATCAGAGTATGACCCCGATTGGCCCATAGGTGGCGCTACAGCAACCAAAAGTACTAAATTACCCATAACTCCTCGACCATTTGACCTAGAATCAAGATTTTTACATCACTGTGATCCCTGGCTCAAGACGGACAAGATGTATATCTCGGATTCTCGATTTGAGCAAACAACATTTGTTATGGCCAGTTTTGTCCAAAACCTACTTTTGCGAACTAGTCCCTGTTTTTTCGCCCGATCGGAACCAAACCAGTCTAGGCCTATTCTCTGGACTCTCTAGATCAATAATTATCGAAAAAAAGTTGAAATTTTGCATTTGGGTGGCTGTAACAGGGTCATTTAGAAAAGGGGCGGGGCTAAATACTGTCAAAAGCCTATAAATCCTAAACGAAAAGTCAAAACTTCACAAAAATTGATGAGCATATGTGTCATAACATGGTGAAGAAGCATGCAAAGTTTCATGGAGATCGGACCATAGGTGGCGCTATAACTGTCAAAAAGGTCTCATTCTTATTAGGTGTTCAAGCACTTTAGTGCTGAAAACCTATTGTATTTGCTATTTGAAAAAAAAAATTGCCCTAAAACGCATTGTGCAGCCCAAACCGTAAGGCCTAGAGACTTGAAACTCGGCCAGATGGTAGGCCACTCTTTTGGGGAGGACCTATCAGAGTATGACCCCGATTGGCCCATAGGTGGCGCTAGAGCAACCAAAAGTACTAAATTACCCATAACTCCTCGACCATTTGACCTAGAATCAAGATTTTTACATCACTATGATCCCTGGCTCAAGACGGACACGATGTATATCTCGGATTCTCGATTTGAGCAAACAAAATTTGTTATGGCCAGTTTTGTCCAAAACCTACTTTTGCGAACTAGTCCCTGTTTTTTCGCCCGATCGGAACCAAACCAGTCTAGGCCTATTCTCTGGACTCTCTAGATCAATAATTATCGAAAAAAAGTTGAAATTTTGCATTTGGGTGGCTGTAACAGGGTCATTTAGAAAAGGGGCGGGGCTAAATACTGTCAAAAGCCTATAAATCCTAAACGAAAAGTCAAAACTTCACAAAAATTGATGAGCATATGTGTCATAACATGGTGAAGAAGCATGCAAAGTTTCATGGAGATCGGACCATAGGTGGCGCTATAACTGTCAAAAAGGTCTCATTCTTATTAGGTGTTCAAGCACTTTAGTGCTGAAAACCTATTGTATTTGCTATTTGAAAAAAAAAAATTGCCCTAAAACGCATCGTGCAGCCCAAACCGTAAGGCCTAGAGACTTGAAACTCGGCCAGATGGTAGGCCACTCTTTTGGGGAGAACCTATCAGAGTATGACCCCGATTGGCCCATAGATGGCGCTACAGCAACCAAAAGTACTAAATTACCCATAACTCCTCGACCATTTGACCTAGAATCAAGATTTTTACATCACTATGATCCCTGGCTCAAGACGGACACGATGTATATCTCGGATTCTCGATTTGAGCAAACAAAATTTGTTATGGCCAGTTTTGTCCAAAACCTACTTTTGCGAACTAGTCCCTGGTTTTTCGCCCGATCGGAACCAAACCAGTCTAGGCCTAGTCTCTGGACTCTCTAGATCAATAATTATCGAAAAAAAGTTGAAATTTTGCATTTGGGTGGCTGTAACAGGGTCATTTGGAAAAGGGGCGGGGCTAAATACTGTCAAAAGCCTATAAATCCTAAACGAAAAGTCAAAACTTCACAAAAATTGATGAGCATATGTGTCATAACATGGTGAAGAAGCATGCAAAGTTTCATGGAGATCGGACCATAGGTGGCGCTATAACTGTCAAAAAGGTCTCATTCTTATTAGGTGTTCAAGCACTTTAGTGCTGAAAACCTATTGTATTTGCTATTTGAAAAAAAAAATTGCCCTAAAACGCATTGTGCAGCCCAAACCGTAAGGCCTAGAGACTTGAAACTCGGCCAGATGGTAGGCCACTCTTTTGGGGAGGACCTATCAGAGTATGACCCCGATTGGCCCATAGGTGGCGCTAGAGCAACCAAAAGTACTAAATTACCCATAACTCCTCGACCATTTGACCTAGAATCAAGATTTTTACATCACTATGATCCCTGGCTCAAGACGGACACGATGTATATCTCGGATTCTCGATTTGAGCAAACAAAATTTGTTATGGCCAGTTTTGTCCAAAACCTACTTTTGCGAACTAGTCCCTGTTTTTTCGCCCGATCGGAACCAAACCAGTCTAGGCCTATTCTCTGGACTCTCTAGATCAATAATTATCGAAAAAAAGTTGAAATTTTGCATTTGGGTGGCTGTAACAGGGTCATTTAGAAAAGGGGCGGGGCTAAATACTGTCAAAAGCCTATAAATCCTAAACGAAAAGTCAAAACTTCACAAAAATTGATGAGCATATGTGTCATAACATGGTGAAGAAGCATGCAAAGTTTCATGGAGATCGGACCATAGGTGGCGCTATAACTGTCAAAAAGGTCTCATTCTTATTAGGTGTTCAAGCACTTTAGTGCTGAAAACCTATTGTATTTGCTATTTGAAAAAAAAAAATTGCCCTAAAACGCATCGTGCAGCCCAAACCGTAAGGCCTAGAGACTTGAAACTCGGCCAGATGGTAGGCCACTCTTTTGGGGAGAACCTATCAGAGTATGACCCCGATTGGCCCATAGATGGCGCTACAGCAACCAAAAGTACTAAATTACCCATAACTCCTCGACCATTTGACCTAGAATCAAGATTTTTACATCACTGTGATCCCTGGCTCAAGACGGTCACGATGTATATCTCGGATTCTCGATTTGAGCAAACAAAATTTGTTATGGCCAGTTTTGTCCAAAACCTACTTTTGCGAACTAGTCCCTGGATTTTCGCCCGATCGGAACCAAACCAGTCTAGGCCTATTCTCTGGACTCTCTAGATCAATAATTATCGAAAAAAAGTTGAAATTTTGCATTTGGGTGGCTGTAACAGGGTCATTTGGAAAAGGGGCGGGGCTAAATACTGTCAAAAGCCTATAAATCCTAAACGAAAAGTCAAAACTTCACAAAAATTGATGAGCATATGTGTCATAACATGGTGAAGAAGCATGCAAAGTTTCATGGAGATCGGACCATAGGTGGCGCTATAACTGTCAAAAAGGTCTCATTCTTATTAGGTGTTCAAGCACTTTAGTGCTGAAAACCTATTGTATTTGCTATTTGAAAAAAAAAATTGCCCTAAAACGCATTGTGCAGCCCAAACCGTAAGGCCTAGAGACTTGAAACTCGGCCAGATGGTAGGCCACTCTTTTGGGGAGAACCTATCAGAGTATGACCCCGATTGGCCCATAGGTGGCGCTACAGCAACCAAAAGTACTAAATTACCCATAACTCCTCGACCATTTGACCTAGAATCAAGATTTTTACATCACTGTGATCCCTGGCTCAAGACGGACAAGATGTATATCTCGGATTCTCGATTTGAGCAAACAACATTTGTTATGGCCAGTTTTGTCCAAAACCTACTTTTGCGAACTAGTCCCTGGTTTTTCGCCCGATCGGAACCAAACCAGTCTAGGCCTATTCTCTGGACTCTCTAGATCAATAATTATCGAAAAAAAGTTGAAATTTTGCATTTGGGTGGCTGTAACAGGGTCATTTGGAAAAGGGGCGGGGCTAAATACTGTCAAAAGCCTATAAATCCTAAACGAAAAGTCAAAACTTCACAAAAATTGATGAGCATATGTGTCATAACATGGTGAAGAAGCATGCAAAGAGTCATGGAGATCGGACCATAGGTGGCGCTATAACTGTCAAAAAGGTCTCATTCTTATTAGGTGTTCAAGCACTTTAGTGCTGAAAACCTATTGTATTTGCTATTTGAAAAAAAAAAATTGCCCTAAAACGCATTGTGCAGCCCAAACCGTAAGGCCTAGAGACTTGAAACTCGGCCAGATGGTAGGCCACTCTTTTGGGGAGAACCTATCAGAGTATGACCCCGATTGGCCCATAGGTGGCGCTACAGCAACCAAAAGTACTAAATTACCCATAACTCCTCGACCATTTGACCTAGAATCAAGATTTTTACAGAAAAGGGGCGGGGCTAAATACTGTCAAAAGCCTATAAATCCTAAACGAAAAGTCAAAACTTCACAAAAATTGATGAGCATATGTGTCATAACATGGTGAAGAAGCTAGTGTTAATTTCGTCAGACGAGACGAGACTAAATATGTTCGTCAACGACCTTTTTTTCCATGACTAAGACGAGACGATGACGAGACTGCACCAATGTCCAAAAACGATGACTAAGACTAAATTAACATGCATTATTGTTGACGAAAAAAGACGAGACTAAAATGTTTTGCAGAAAATAAAAACTACGATAAAATCTCTCTTCATTTTCGTCTACAATCGTCTTTTTCATCATGAGATAGAATATTCAGTGGTTACTAGGGATGAGTCACGATTTTCGAATATTCCATTAGTTGATTTTATTATAGAACAGGGATGGAAATTAGCACCCGCCACCAGCCAAATGCGGGTGATTTTGTGTTGTGGCGGGTAAACTCGCTTCACCTACCGGCCACCGTGGCGGGTAAATAAAAATAGCATACTGTTTCAACCGGACGGCAGACACTTTTAGAGGAGGCACACCTTCAACACACGCGCTTCTTCCGTCGAGACTCGACGAGGGAAGAAAACGTGGGAGCGCGAGAGGCAGTGTGCCGTGCAAAGGGAGAGCTAGCCGCGAGCACATGGTGTATTTTCAGGGCGGGGTAGCTCTCTTGCGTCGTAAAGAGCTAGCCGTGTGAACATCTACCCGCACGCTTCTTCCGTTGAGGCTTGAGCGCGAGAGGCGGTTATTGCCGTCCCAAAGGAGAGCTAGCCGCGAGTGCATGATGCAAATATGACAGAACAGGCATACTCTCGCAGAGAGAGCAACCTCCAGCATAGAGTGCGTTTCAGCATCGGTTCAGTTTTTAGTTTAATCTGCCCTACTCATTTAATGAAATGTATATCAGTTCATGGTATAAGAGAGAAAGAGAAAATGTCAGTATTTCATTGAGACTTGAGATTAATTAAACTGCTTAATTATTGTAAATCTTGTAGTATTATTTTTCACATGCAGTTACACATTGTCGGTTAAAAACAAGAAAGTGGCTAGTAAAAACATTGAGTGGCTGGTAGATTTTGAAATCCACCAGCCACAGTGGCCGGTGGACAAAAAAGTTAATTTCCATCCCTGTTATAGAATATCGAATAGGTTGTGCAATTGTCGTCTATAAAAAATCCCCATGTTTTCGGGTCTGATGCGGTGACACGTTCATGTAACCAGAGGGTGACGATGCCAATAATGCATCTAAAAGCTGTCAATCAACTCTCAGACAACAGAAGAAGATACACATTGTCTCACACCAGAGCATGTGAGCGGATTGGTAATATTTACTCTAGAGCGGAGAGCACATTTCTGAAGATTACGCGCCGCTCGCTCAGAACGCCCACAGTGGCGCACAAAAAAACGTCAAAAGTAATGATGCATTAAACATTTGATTTGTTTATTAATAAACTAGTGTTTTATGTCAGTGTTGGCTGCAAAGATAAAGTTGACGATGCTGACTCGCCATCTTCGCAGTAGTGAACTACTGTCTTATAGAGAGAAAAGCACACTTCATAGCCTACGGATTAGCTTACATAAACAGAGAGCAGCCCATTTCTTTTCGTTTTGAATTGTTTTGTTTAAAAGTAGGCCTACACATTTCAAGCTTTCTATAGATATTCTTCTCAGGTCTGTGAGGCAAGTATCTTATAAGCTGAGTTTCAGTTCATTTATGAGACGCGCTCCAGTTCACGCGCCCGCGCCTTCGTGTCCGGATTATATTGTGTACTATTTGCTTCTTCTCGTTTATTAATCCAGGCAATTTGTTGATGAAACATTTATTAAAAGGAAGATACAATTTATACAAAACGAAATTCACTTTAAAGAAAGGCTTTCTACAAAACAAAACTTAATAAGTGGTCAAAATCATGTGTCATAACTGACGGGAAGCACTGCGGACGGGGGAAAACATCTACGCTGTAAATCAACCAGTCACCTAGCAGAAATATTAATTGTTAAGCCTTGCAAAATCTAATTTGTTTGTTATTTCTCAAGACCAACCTAGAATGTAAATAGGTTGTATTTTAGGCCTACAGTAGGCTACAGTAGGCCTATTCTTCTCAGTTTTTCTGGGTATATACTTATTTTATTTCTGCTCTGAACAGAAAAATGAGACACAAGGCAACCAAAAACAGTTTTAAAAACCTTTGTAACTTGTCAATAGGAGTCTGTTGGGCCCCAGCTTTTGAATTGTGTTAGTTCAAAATAACATACTTTTCAGAACAACTTTAGAAAACCAGACACGTTTAACAAAGTTGCATTCAACAAAAATCCTTAAACAAGTGTATTTTGTCAGGTAATTGTGACATTTAACCAATATTTGAGAAGCGTGAAACACTATTTGACTGAAATGGTTATCAGAAATAATCTCAGAAATGATTTATTTAAAAAAAAGACTAAAATGTTTTGACTAAAACTTGACTAAGATATATTGAGTTTTCTTTTGACTAAAACTAGACTAAAATGACGAGACTTTTAGTCGACTAAAACTTGACTAACAAAAAAAGATATGTGAATGACTAAATATGACTAAAACTAACAAGGACATTTGGCACAAGACTAAGACTAAGACTAAATTAAAAATAGGTGACAAAATTAACACTAGAAGAAGCATGCAAAGTTTCATGGAGATCGGACCATAGGTGGCGCTATAACTGTCAAAAAGGTCTCATTCTTATTAGGTGTTCAAGCACTTTAATCGGATTCTCGATTTGAGCAAACAAAATTTGTTATGGCCAGTTTTGTCCAAAACCTACTTTTGCGAACTAGTCCCTGGTTTTTCGCCCGATCGGAACCAAACCAGTCTAGGCCTATTCTCTGGACTCTCTAGATCAATAATTATCGAAAAAAAGTTGAAATTTTGCATTTGGGTGGCTGTAGCTGGGTCATTTAGAAAAGGGGCGGGGCTAAAAAAAATCTCGATTTGAGTAAATACAGTCAAAAGCCTATAAATCCTAAACGAAAAGTCAAAACTTCACAAAAATTGATGAGCATATGTGTCATAACATGGTGAAGAAGCATGCAAAGTTTCATGGAGATCGGACCATAGGTGGCGCTATAACTGTCAAAAAGGTCTCATTCTTATTAGGTGTTCAAGCACTTTAGTGCTGAAAACCTATTGTATTTGCTATTTGAAAAAAAAAATTGCCCTAAAACGCATCGTGCAGCCCAAACCGTAAGGCCTAGATTTTGCATTTGGTTGGCTGTAACAGGGTCATTTAGAAAAGGGGCGGGGCAAAATACAGTCAAAAGCCTATAAATCCTAAACGAAAAGTCAAAACTTCACAAAAATTGATGAGCATATCAAACCAGTCTAGGCCTATTCTCTGGACTCTCTAGATCAATAATTATCGAAAGAATTTTACACCACTGTGATCCTTGGCTCAAGACTAACAAGATGTATATCTCAGATTTCGTAAAAAAAATTTTTACGTCCAATTATATAAGTGAAAAAACAAATTTCCATTCATTAATTTCAACTCTATATAGACTGTAATACCACTGTTGTCCACTAGAGGGAGCAGCAGTATTAGACATGTTTAATCTTTTTATCAGCTTTCAGCATTGGCTTACAAACAAATGCTTAAAGCTATTTTTTATAATTTGTTTTATATTATTACATCACAAAGAAATATGTGAAATGCTTATAGACCATTAAAAGAGATTTTCACAATAACATATCCCAAATGTGTGTGTGTGTGTGTGTGTGTTTGTGTGTGTGTAAGCATGCATTATGGAGTTAACATGAAAAAACTTTGGTTTGCTAATGAAACCAAGTAGTTTAAAATGAAAGTGAGCCAATAAGTGGTCTTCTACTGCCCTCTGTTGGCCATTTTACTTCTTAAAGCTATTTTTTTTATTATTATGATGGACTGGTAATATAGTTTAATATTATTAAACTATATTACCTAAATATTCAACTAAACTAAATTAGATTTTATCAACTATATTAAACTAAATTAGATTTTCACAATAACATCCCAAAAGTGTGTGTGTGTGTAAGCATGCATTATTGAGTAAACATGAAAATTTGAGACATTTTTTTTTCAATAAAATTATATGATTAAAATGAAAACTAAAAATTGCGTTTTAAATGGGAAACCTGTAATAAGCATTTTCTTTTACCTACCATTTATTTCAAATATCTATAGCTATAACAAAATGTGTTTAAGCATTTTTATTAGTTAATATGAAAAATGTGCCATTAAAAAATACATGGAATCAAACCAAGTCATAGAAAACAAAACTGTATTTTATTGCCAGAGTAATACAATGTTTTTTTTTAAAACAATGCATATGAAAATAAGTAACATTAACAAACAATTAATTTATTCAAGTTCAATTGTTTGCATATTGAAGAATGTCTCTGTGGTATCATTTCATTCATTTCAATTTTTTGCACATATGAAAGAAGAAAAGTATTTGCATTAATATATGTTCAAAACTATATTGCATATATATATAATCCGTGAGACCTCCGGCTTGGAACAGCTGTAACTCCCTACCTACACCACCTAGATTCTTGTGGGATAGCTTGTTTGAAAGGTCCCGTCCTCATCTAGCTTCAAAAAGAAATATGTGAAATGCTTATAGACCATTAAAGTATATTTTCATAATGACACATCCCAATAGCATTGAAAAAAACAACAACAACAACAACAACATTTGTGTGTGTGTGTGTAAGCATATATCTACATATAAGTGCAAAAGCACCTGTGAAAACTTTTTATTAATAAGTATAATGGCCAGCAGAGGGCAGTAGAAGACCACTTATTGGCTCACTTTCATTTTGACAGACCTGATTTTCACCAATATTCTCCACTAAAGCAAACCTGTTTTTCCATGTTAACTATTATAAGACAATAATTTTTTTATCAAAGTGTATCACGTCATTGCTATTGACACTTCACATCAATGCTAGCAATGTGGTAAATCATGGTAAATCACGATAGAAAGATGGTAAATCATAGTAAATAATACTATAACTGTCCCAGCTGCTTAGAACTGATAAGTTACAAACAAAAAAGGGGGGATCATATTTGCATAATACCCTGGGAAAGATATAATATATTTCAAGAAATCAAACAAAGAGTAATGGAAAAAATAGTCAAAAGATCATAAACTCTTTTCAAACATATATTGATGCACAGACAATATTTACATAGGCCCATGCCAATCAATCACCAGCTAAACAAACTGTCCCAAATAGCAATGATGATCCGTAGATGACCATAAGTGAATACTGGAGAATGAGTTAATGATAGGAAAGCAGGACGTCAAAAGTCAATTTCCTCGGGATGAGACCAAACTGGTCTGTAGGTTTAAGTGGTCACATAGATGTCCTTCCTTGGCTAATGGCATTTCTGCCTCCAAAGGGAATCAATGATATAGGCCCTCTGGCCAGTAATCCAGTAGGAACATAATAGCACAAAAATCCTGTTTGGGCAGCAAACAAACAGTTTCCCAAAACAGGATTTTTCAAAGACAGTGGTCAACAGCATGTGGCAAATCACACTGGGTATCATTCTCCTTCTGCTACTTCCCCTTTTAAATCTAAACATGGAGTGCT
Source organism: Gila orcuttii (assembly GCA_026230005.1). Lineage (NCBI taxonomy): Eukaryota > Metazoa > Chordata > Actinopteri > Cypriniformes > Leuciscidae > Gila > Gila orcuttii. Next base: position 50,259,781 of record JAPDVR010000006.1, read on the forward strand.
AATAATGACCCCTAGTGGCTTGGATGAACATAGCCCCCAAATAAGCCAAAAGATAGCCTGCCTTGTAACAGGCTATGACTGTTACAATACTAATACATGGTCTATCATGGCAAATAATGCTAGCAAGGTGATGAATCATGGTAAACCATGCTACAATCCTGGTAAATCATTCTAGAATGTGGTATATCATGATAAATCATCCTATAACATGGTAAATCATGGTAAACTGGTAAATCATGCTAGAATCATATTAAATCATATTGGAATGTGTTCAATTGTGGTAAACCATGCTAGAGCAGGGTAAATCATGGTGAATCATACTGGAACTTGGTATATCATGGTAAACTGTGGAAAATCATGCTAGATTCATAGTAAATCATACTGGAACATGGTAAATCATGCTAAAACATGGTCTATTCCATCTATGATGTCAGTGGTTAAATGCTTGCTACATAAAACTTAATGTCTTTTGATGCTTGTGTGGTAAAAAATCTTAAATGCCTTAACTGCTTGAACACCACTAAATGCTGCTTGCAGCTTTAATTATTATTATTTTTCTTCTCCGCTAAAACGCATCGTGCAGACCAAACCGTAAGAGCTGGAGCTCTGAAACTTTGTCAGATGGTAGTACAAAAATCGAGGAGAGGTTCAGAGAGTATGACCCCGATTGGCCCATAGGTGGCGCTACAGCAATCAATTGTGCGTAAATGCGCATAACTCCTAAACCGTAAGGCTTAGACTCAAGTGTCTTATATCATTGGAAAGCTGGACTCCTGACTAAAAAAACGTATATCTCCGATTTCATTTCCGCCATGATAGATTTTCCGCCATTTTGAATTTTGTCAAAAAACTACTTTTGCGAACTAGTCCCTGGTTTTTTGCCCGATCGGAACCAAACCAGTGCAGAAATGTTCTCTGGAGTCTGAATATCAATAATTATCGAAAAAAAGTTGAAATTTTGATTCAGGGTCGCTAGGGGGCGCAAAATGAACGTTGTGGGCGGAGCCTATTTTACTAAAATGGCTATAACTCGAGAAGTAAATGAGATATCTTCACCAAACTTGACACACATGTGTATGAGGACAGTTTGTGGTCACAGTAAAAAAAACGCGTCGATCTACCACTAGGTGGCGCTATAACATAAAAAAAACATAAATAGGGCTATGACCACGTGACCGTTAGTCCGATTGACTTGAAAATTGGTATGCAGTGTCTTGGTCCAAGGCCCCATGTATGTGTATGAGGACATTGGCGTATCTCAAAAAACATGGCCGCCATCGGCCAATGAAGTTTGAGCACCTGTGAGACGAGGTTAACGGAGGCCAATCGGAACGAAACTCGATGGGCATGTTCGACTCATGGCCCAAGAGGTCTGTAAGAGTTTTGAAAGAAATCGGCCACTAGTTGGCGCTAACGAGTTTTACGGCTCTGTAATCACGTGGTCTTGCACACATCTCCACAAAATGTATATCATTTGATAGATCTCCTCATGCTGAACAACTTTGCCTCTAGAACCATTGCTGTCAATCAAATCGTTCATTAAATATTCACAAATATGTTTAAAACCTACTTTTGCAAACTAGTCCCTGGTTTTTCGCCCGATTGGAACCAAACCAGTCTAGGCCTATTCTCTGGACTCTCTAAATCAATAATTATCGAAAAAAAGTTGAAATTTTGCAACTGGGTGGCTGTAACAGGCTCATTTAGAAAAAGGGGCGTGGCAAAATATAGTCAAAAGCCTTTAAATCCTATTCAAAAACTCAGAACTTCACAAAAATTGATGAGCATATGTGACATAACATCATTAACAGGCATACAAAAGTTCATGGAGATCGGACCATAGATGGCGCTATAACTGTTAAAAAGCTTTAAAACCATACATTTCCTATGGTAAATTGCCTGTATTGGCTGTAAATGGTGTTTTCCATCTATGATCATATAATGTTCATATCATACTGTTCAAAACCAGTGCAGTACAATTCTCTGGACTCTCTAGATCAATAATTATCAGAAAAAGTTGAACTTCTGCATTTGGATGGCTATAATAGGGTCACTTCAATATGTAGCCTTGACCAAGTGTCCCTGAAAGCCTTTATCTCTTCAATGAATGCTCACATCTTCTTAAAAACAATTAAGAACATTTGACACATGACTCTAACAGTTAAAAATGTGAAAAATATATGAACATAATGGCCTATTAAGCCAATAAGTGTTATTTTACTGCCCCCTGCTGTTTAAAATAGTCAATTTGTCACACTACTCAACTATAATTCATATTTAGACTTTATAAATTCACTATTCTAACATTTACAATCACATTTAGTCAAAAATCATCTATTGAAGTATTACTATGACAATTGTGGCCCTAGAAGTCTGTAAGAATTTTGAAAGAAATCGGCCACTAGTTGGCGTTAACGAGTTTTACAGCTCTGTAATCACGTGGTGTTGCACACATCCCCACAAAATGCATATCATTTGATAGAGCTCCTCATGCTGAACAACTTTTGCCTCGCTCAAATTTGGATGGTAAGGACCTCTATGTGGCCTTGATCGAAATCTTGTCGCATTCTCGTTCCCAAATTATAAGTGAACCAAATTCCCATTTATTTATTCATTCACTTCAACTGTAAGATGGATGCTGTAATACCACTGTTGTCCACTAGAGGGAGCAGCAGGATTAGACATCATTTTTAATCAGCTTTTTATCAGCTTTCAGCATTGGCTAACAAACAAATGCTTAAAACTATTTTTTATTATGTTGGACTGGTAATATAGTTTTATATAAATATGTGAAATGCTTATAGACCATTACAAGATATTTTCTCAATAACATATCCCAAAAACATTGAAAACCTATTTATCTTTGTGTGTGTGTCTGTGTAAGCATGCTTAATGGAGAGAAAATGGAAAAACTGCTTTGTTTTATAACAAGATAAAGGTGGATAACAAGAAGTTTAAAAATGAAAGTGAGTCAATAAGTGGTCTTCTCCTGTCATCTACTGGACATTACTTATTAATAAACTTATTCTTTTCACAGGTGCTTTTGCATTCATATTTACACAATATAAAATTACTTGCATGAAAATAACTATTATAACACAATCATTTTGTCAGAGTTTATCACTTCATTTGTACTGACACTTCACATCAATCCTAGAAATGTGGTAAATCATGATCAACTATGGTAAATAGTGCTAGAACTACAGTACTCTATGGTAAATCATCATAGAACATGGTAAATCATAGCAGAACATGATAAATCATGGTAAACCATGCTAAAACATTGTAAATCATGGTAAATCATGCTAGAATCATGGTAAATCACACTGGAACATGGTAAATCATGGTAAACTATGCACCATTGACCATTCAAATATATTTTCACAGTGTGTGTGTGTGTGTGTGTGTGTGTGTGTGTGTGTGTGTGTGTGTGTGTGTGTGTGTGTGTGTGTGTGTGTGTGTAAGCATGCATAATGGAGATATCATGGAAATCTGGTTTGCTTTAGTAAAACTGGTGAAAATCAAGCCTGTAAATGAAAGTGAGCCAATAAGTGGTCTTCTGCTGCCCTCTGCTGGCCATCCTACTTATTAATAAAGTATTTTCACATGTGCTTCTGCATTCATATTTAGACACTATAAAATCACTTATATAACAATTACTATTGTAACACAATCATATTTTCTCAGAGTGTATCACTTCATTTGTACTGACACTTCACATCAATGCTAGCAATGTGGTAAATCATGGTAAATCACACTAGAATCATGGTAAATCATAGTAAATAATAGAATGAGGTGTACATCATGGTACAACATAGTAACTCAATGTAAAATATGGTAAATCATGGTAAATCAGTTTTCAATTTTTTGTTGTAAATCATAGTAAATCATACTAGACCGTGGTGAATAGAAGAGGCTAAATCATGGTAAATCATAGTAGATTCATGGTAAAGAATATGGTAAAGAATGTGGAACTAGAATGTGGTAAATATAGTAAACCATGTTAGTACATGGTAAATCATGGTAAACTATGGTAAATTATGCTAGAATCATGGTAAATCATATTAGAACATGGCAAATCATGGTAAACTATGGTAAATCATGGTTAACTATGGTAAATCATGGTGAACAATGGTAAATCATGCTAGAAACATAGTAAATCATACTAGAATGTGGTATATCAAAATCATGCTAGAATCATACTTAATCATAGTAAACCATACTATGCTCTGAATTTCAGAATGTTTTGCTTTTTGTTCCCAAGATATAAGTGAAAAACCAAATTCCCATTATTTTAGTCATTTTGCCCAAGACCTAAAAACCATGTTCTCAATTGTGCTATAATTATAATTGTGAACCCTGAAAAGGGTGTTACAAGAAGGAGACTTGCACTAAGGATTTTAATACCTATTATTTATTTATAAATCTGGCATTGCCCATTGTGAGTAACATGTCTATATATTGTTTGCACAAAGTTGAAACTTCACAAAACTTTCTACATGTGGAGAACAAGTAATTTTTGAAGAAATATGAAAAGTTTCATGGATTTTTGATGCTCAGAGGGCTGCCAGTAAATTCTAAACTATGAATCACTTCAACTGTAAGATGGAGGCTATAATACCACTGTTGTCCACTAGAGGGATCAGCAGGATTAATCGTAATTTTTAATCTTTTTATCAGCTTTCAGCATTAGCTAATTTTTTATTATGATGCAGTGGTAATATAGTTTTATATTGTCAGATAACAAACAAATATGTGAAATGTTTATAGACCATTCAAATATATTTTCACAATAATATATCTTAAAAATGTATATGTGTGTGTGTGTGTGTGTGTGTGTGTGTGTGTGTGTGTGTGTGTGTGTGTGTGTGTGTAAGCATGTGCAAAATTGTGAGTACCAAGTATTATTGTTTAAGCTTCTCCTTTCTCTGTGTTTTAGCGTATTCTTTTTCAGGCACATTTGAACAGTACATTTCAGTACATTACAACAAGCATAAATGGCAAAATGATGTTTTTAACTCCTCAAGGAATGATCAGATTTTCTTGAAAATAACCAAGTGACATGACTCTAAACAAGCATGCAAAATTTCATGTACATCAGGCAATCGGTTCCTCTATAGATGTTAAAAAGGAAGTTAGAAATCATTTATTTAAAATATCTATATCTACAACAAAATGTGTGTAAGCACATTTATTAGAGTTAATATGGAAAATGTGCCATTTAAAAACAAGTACATGGAATCAAACTAAAAGTCATAGAAAACAAAAACGTATTTAACATTTTGAAGTATGAAATAAAATGTGAAGTTACAGAATATAAAAATGTATTAAAACAACCTCAAAATATCAGCAATAAAAAATAAACCATTAATTAATTAATTAATTCATTTTGAATGCATTGGGGAAAAAAAAACATTTTGAAAGCAAAAATAATATATAAAATAAAGAGTAAAATATCATTCCACATAAAATGTGAAATTACAGGATATAAAAATTAATTAAAAAAACTCAGAATATCAACAATAAAAAATAAACCATTAATTCATTCATTGCTTTTGAATGCATTGGAGAGAAGAAAAAAAACATTTTGAAAGCAAAAATAACATATTCAATAAAAAAGTATAGTTGTTAAGTAGTACATTAAAGAGGCAATAAAGAGTAAAACAGAAGTCCACATTCCTTAAGAGTTTAACTCGAATCTTGAACACTCATGTCTGAACAGTTAATCAAGGTGTTCAGGCAGACAGGCATGTGTTGGAAGTAAGGTAGTGTGGTAGGGTAGCCAAAGTGTTGGCCTACATTTAATAATATTTTTTTTTAAAAGACATAAGAACAAACAAGAACTTGGGCAAGTGATGACAGGGAAAGTGAAACTGAACATGATAATGAAAGTAAACAGAATACTATTGTGACATAATCCCCAACAGAGGTTGGCAATGAGCAGACAAAGACCAATGAGACCCAGGATCTGTTAAAATGAAACAACACAGTAGAGATGATGGAGGAAGAAGCCAGGCAGGATCTGATGGAGGGAGGAGGCAAAGCATGACTTAGAGGAGATCCAGGATGATGGACTACGACAGAACTGATGGAGGTAAGAGGCAGGGTGGGAACCAGGAGCCCGACTAAGACAGGTGTAGTTGTGAACAGAGTAGATCCAGGCTGAGATGATGACGAAGGAGACTCAGAGCTGACTGTGATCAGCTGCAGCAAAACACACTTGGAGCTGGGCAGGACCAGTGGTGATGAAGATGACTTGGGACTGGACTGAAGCAGTGGCAACGAAGACATTTAATGACTGATGAAGACACTCTGTAACTTGGCTGAAGATTGGGGTGGAGACTGTAGATCTTTTAATGTGGCATAATCCAGCTCATCCAATGACAATAATTCAGTGGGCGCTCAGCTCATAGGACAATCCTCAGTGATGACAGGGTGGTCGGGGCTTCAGTCCATGCAGGACAACACCACTAAAATACCCTCAATGGCAGACAATACTGTCAAACACAAAACTTTGTCAGATACAACTGAGATAAGAATTTAAGTATGTGCATCACATGGCAATGTAAAATGACTAGATTATGTTGATTTCTTCTTCTGAGAGCCAAAAACAGAAAGCTAAAGCTGCAATGAGCTCAAAGTTACAAAAATGAACAAGGAATAGTGGAAAAATGTACCTCCTACTGTGATGAATCTGATTTGCTGCTGAACTGAGCCACACAGATGTAGGAATTTGATACCAAGAGCAGGAATCCATGACTTGCCTTGAGTCAACAGTCCACAATGGTGATGGTGGTGTGATGATCTGGACATTGTTTTCTGCTGTCAAACTGTTTCCTTAATTTGCATAGAATGGATTCTTCAGCTGGTTCTGGAGTTGAATATTATCCTAATACTGAAGATGATCTGGTCATCAAAGCAGCATAAGACATTTGATGTACCTATAGACAATGATGATCTGATTAGGATCTGATTTTTTTTTTCACTTTACAACTTGAATTATTTACAAGTGAATTATGTAAAAAAAGCAACCATTTATTTAACAGAATATTGTTATAACACAAACATATATTGCAGAGTAATCTAGACATATTATGTCAATGTAATAAAAGTTATAACCAATTTAAAAGATAAAAATAGTCTTACCTGTTTATCAATACTTGAAGTGTTGAAATATGACGAGAATGAAGCAGCAAAGATAGTCTCATATTTCTTAAAGTTCTTTGTCTTTCCTTTCTTTTTTATACATCTTCCTATTTATTGTTTCGCTGCAAAGAATTTGTTTAATTTTTTACAGCACCTTTTCTTGTAAGTACTTCACTATAAATTTGCCAACTGTATGATGCAAGTTTCCAAACTAATTCATTGTAAAAGGACATTACACAGACATTTTGAACAATAAAACACATCAAATAAATAAATAAAAAGAATGACTGACTGAATGAATGAATGAGTGAATGACTGAATGACTGACTGACTGAATGAATGAATGAATGAATGAATGAAAATTAATAGAATTAATGTGTGGGTGTTAAGGCCATTGAATAAATGTGTTTGTAATATATTTATTGATATGTATGTTTAAATAATAAAATATTTACAGTTAATTATGATAATTCAACAGGAATATGGAAATATAGCCTTAACACCCACTAACAATCCCAATGACTAATGCTGCCTTCACGTGCTACCGGAAATGTCCTATTTCTGACTCCTTAATTCATGATTATGAGTTTGACATGTTCATGTGTTTTTGTTGTCCAGAAAAATATGAATTTTGATAGACGGCAGGGTGATTCTTGCCTATTTCTTGCCTATCTTATTGAAAAACATTTTGTTGTTGAAGATTTTAGTAAATATTATGTTCATGTTAAATTTCCAACTAAGAAAAATTATTTACACTAATTCCGATAGCACGTGAAGGCAGCATAAATTCCCACAGAGGCCGTCCAGTGTTAAGCATCCACCTCTGTATCCCCCCCCCCCCCCCCCCTTAGGATGGTCGTTTCATTATAACAGCCACTTCAGCACAACACAGTCATGATAGCTGAAGTACGTGGGCATGATATCAATCTTTATTTTATGCACGTCAATATCTTTTATATATACATGGTCAATTAATGTGCCATTTTCAGTTGTTGCATTTTCAACTATTTGTATGAAGCCAAAATGCTGCATGACATCATGAATAGTTGATTTATTGAAAATGTTTTCATTAAAATCTCCTAGAATTATTTTGCCACCTGGTAAGCAGTTTATTTGATTAATCAAGTTAATCAAGTTCTCTCTAAATAACAGAATGTTATATGATGATGGTCTGTATACGACTGCCACAGTTGTGTTTAAGTCTTGTATATTGCATATTACACATTCAATGTTAGTACATGGTAAATCAACTAAAGCAGCTTTTACATTCTCTCTGTGATATATACCAACACCACCATGATTTTCCTCTTTTAGTTTAGCAAAAATATCTTCACTTGTGTCATATGCAACACTTTGTGGTTTGTCATGGAAATGTACGGTGGCCCAGTAGTGCACAACACAACGAAATTCAAAAAGCAAACATAAGTTCACAACACAACGGAAACAAGCCACAACACAACGCAAAAAAGCCGCAACACAACGGAAACAAGCCACAACACAACGAAATAGCCACAACACAACGGAATAGCCACAACACAACGAAATAGCCACAACACAACGGAATAGCCACAACACAACGGAAATGCTCCTGACCACTAGGGGGACAGGTGGTCTCTGGAAACGGTAAATTGCTCTCAATCTCCCATGCGTTATCGCTGGCTGTCTGGATGCTAGACACACACGAAGAATGTGAATGTAAGTACAAACAAGTACATATTAAAATGTATGTTTAATTTTAGTGTTGTTAAACACTTTAACACAATATTTGTCTTGTGCAGTAGATAGATAATTACTGTTTACTTGCCAAGAAGTTAGTCACTGTGATTTTGCGTTGAGATTTTATTTCAAAAGATTATTGTTAGTCTGAACCCCGTTTTAACAGGCTGCTTCTTCCCTGAAGTTAGTAACGTAATTTTTTTTACAGATCACGATGTATTGTCCATTTTGTGGCGCTACTTTGGAAAGCTGTCCTGCTTTTTGCAGTGCATGTGGTAAAAGCATTAAATTTCTAAAAGATAAAATTCCTGCTGAAAATGAGGCAAGCACGAGTGCAGGTAGGCAACAATACTGCTTGGTGAACTGTCGAGTATAATTTGAGAGATTTCTATGTGACAATGTGTTTGAAGCAGGGAAATCAGAGAGAAGTTCAGTGGATTCCTTCATGAAGTTCAGGGCTTTGAAGGAGAAGGAGAGGAAAACATTCTTTACTAAGAAAAGTCAGGAATCAAAGAAGGATAAAAAAACAGTGAAGGTATCTTTTATATGCCACAATAGGGATGAAGACTATTGTAACTTCCATTTCATAATTACTTTATAGGGTAGTTAGAATTATGATTTCCCCCTAACCCATATTTGTTTCCTATGGAATTCAGTCCAGTTGTGGAATTGAGAAAATAAAGATATCAACTATTTTCAAAAACATGATTATCTTTAAATCTGTCAGTTTTACTTTCATTGAAAAAAAATAGTTTTTATAAATCAGTTTGTGACACTTTTTTTTCATTCTTTTCATGTGTAGATTTATGTTGGAGTTATGTGGAGACATGGTGGTGTTCTAAAGCCTATCAGAGGGAAGACCCTGCCTCTTGATGTTCAACCTAATTGGTCATCTGAGCAAATTTTAATTGCAGCTGAAAAGAAAGTAAGAGATTTTAATCAGGATATGGAAGAGGGCCCCTATGTATTGCTGTACCCAGATGGTTCAGAGGTGAAAAACATTCCAGGAACAAACACCCCTTTCAAACTACACCTGTACAAAGAAGCAATTGGAAAGGCTTATCAAAGAATAACACTGTTTATAAGCACATTTCAAGACTTTTTAGCCAATGGTAAGCATATTTAATTTAATGAAAATCTTACAAAGACATAATGTATAAAACACTATTTACACGAATTGGTTTAAATCAAAGTGAATTTATTACTTTCATTGTTGTTTGAAGACTGCTCTGGGGATTCTTCTAGTGAAGACAGTGAAGTGCAAGTAAAGTCTACATCTCACAGTCCGCATTATGAGAGTGACACTTTGGTGGGTGCATTTAATTGCATGTCTCCTTGCATAACATTTAATTTTAACTCATTTTAACAAGTGGCTTTTTTTCTTCTTCTTTTTTTTTTTTTTTTTTTTTTTTTTACAGATATGGGATGTTCCAGATGAAGCAAGCACACCAAATGCAGGAAGCACATCAAACAGGTATTAGCATAGTTAACAAGACATTATTTGGAGGTTAGGAGTGGAGTTGTTCAAATTAATTCACAGTAGTTGTTTTTCAGACCCCCTGATATCTCTCTGCCTTTTTTGGACCAAGTAAGTTCATAATTGTTCATACCTTGCAAAGTTACTTTGTTACAACAAATGAAAATGTTTATTTTGTCTTTATAATGGTCAGTTATAATGTTATTTTAATAATTGTTATATTTCTGACAAATCTAGGAAGCAGGAAAAAATGGAACAAATATCCAAGAACACAGACATGGCCAACAAAAGTGCTACACGTAAACTGCTTGTATGACCTCAAAAAGAGTTTAAAAAAATAAATGAATTGCTTTACAAGTAGCCTACAATTACTTTTGTATGTCAATGGATGTACATTCCTGTTAATCTGTCTTTTTACAGCAATTACACACGTCTCTATGCCCCAATAATAATTGAAAGTGACTCGGAAGCGTCCGATGATAGCAGACAACATGTTCAAGAAGAAAGGTACTTAATTTCCTAAATGTATTGACTTTTTTTTTATTTCATTATTATTTTGCTTAGCTTAATCAAAACCTCTTTATTTATTACAGCACAGATGTATTAACTTCTGCAGACATTGTGTCAGATCTCTCATTGAAGATAATAAAAACATCTTGCAGCAGATTCAACATAAATAGAGCCGATGTTTGGGATGGAGCAATTCGTGGATTCAGACGTGCATCATACAACCCATCACACGACATGCTTGTTAAATTCACAGATGACGAAGGCACAACTGAAGATGCAGTGGACACAGGTGGTCCCAAACGTGAGTTTCTAACACTCCTAATGGACTGTTTAAGGACACGGAGAATCTTTGATGGTCCAGCAAATAGGAGATTTCTCACCTTTAACAGTGCAGGTAAATTATTTACTTAAATCTACTTTTTATCTGCCCTGGTCATAATTGTCTTGTTTTATACTAACTGGACAAAAACAATTTACTATAGCTGCCAGAGAAGATGAATACTTCCTTGCGGGGCAGATGATTGCGGTTTCTATTGTTCACGGTGGTCCAGGTCCTCGCTTCCTCTCAGATATGCTATACAATCACCTCACTGGGAGGGCTGACATTAATGGAACAGTTGAAGATATAACAGATGAGACCATGAAGGCAGCTTTACTTGAGGTACATTAAATTTGTATTTAAGCTCATTTTAAGATTTTTTTTGTGTGTGTGATAATGGTTTAAGGATTAATAGTTACAATATTTTTTTGATATTTGCTTTAAGAAAAATGTATTCGAATTGAATTGCTCCTTTTGAATGTGTCCTATTTACCAGATATCTAGTGCAGCATCTTTGGATGAATTACACATGCTTATGGATAAGTATACCAGCTTGCTGCAGACTGCTGGATGTTTCGATTACCCACAAAGTGTAGAAGGCAAAGAAAACATTGTTAAGGATTTCATACAGTGGTACATAATTTACAGAAACCAATACTCTGTACAAAGGTAAGTTGGTTCCTAATTTGAGAGCATATCATTATTCATATCATCATTATTATCATTACTTTGTTTTGCTTCCAGATTTAGCGACGGTCTTTCCACCCTGGATGTCATCCATGCCCTGGAACAACATCCAAGTGTATTCAGACCCTACATGTGCTACAGTGTTGAGAAACTAACACCTGAATCACTGGAGGCTGTCTTCAAGGCTCAGCTCAGTGAAGTTGGTAGCACCAGACGACAAGAAGAAACAAGGATTTTAGGATACTGGAGAGACTATCTGCTTGACACTGGAGGTAAAGGATTGAACATCATATTTTATTGTTGTTTTGTACATATTTCATAATATTCCATTGCTTTTTTTGCTTTTTTTTTTTTTTCAGAACAAGAAACTGGAATCTCCCTCCAGGACATCCTGATGTTTGCTACAGGACTGGATTCACTGCCTCCTTCAACAATTGAGCCTCAGCCCCAACTGACTTTTGAGAGGACTTCTAAATTTCCCATTGCCAGCACATGTGCCAATACAATCAAATTGCCATTGTCCAAAAGCTATGAAGAGTTCAAAAATGCAATGGACTTTGGTATCCAAAACTCACCTGGTTTTGGATTGCACTGAGTAGAACAATGTAAAATGTTAAAGGGTTAGTTCAGCCAAACATGAAACTTCTGTCAGTAATTACTCTCCCTCATGTTGTTCAACCCCGTAAGACTTTCGTTCATGTTCGGAACACAAATTAAGATATTTTTGATTACATCTGAGAGCCGGATCACTCCTCCATAGGCTTCTAAGGGATTGAAACTTGCCGGCCCAGAAAAGTTATGAAAGACATCGTTAAAATAGTCAGAGTGACGACAGTGGCTCAATCTTAAGTTTATCAAGCGACGAGAATACTTTTTGTGCGCAAAAAACAAACAAAAATAACGACTTTATTTCAACTATTCATTTCCTTATCTGTGGGCCTCGAGATAGTTCACGTAGTGTAACAGCGCAGCGCTTCTGTGTCGTACGTCTCACACACACACTCACACATGACCAGCGTCGGCAATTAGTGAGCCTACGTGTGACGTATGACCCAGAAGCGCTGCGCTGTTACACTACGTGAACTCACTCGAGGCCCACAGAGAAGGAAATGAATAGTTGAATAAAGTCGTTATTTTTATTATTTTTTTGCGCATAAAAAATATTCTCGTCGCTTGATAAACTTAAGATTGAGCCACTGTAGTCACTCGGACTATTTTAACTATGTCTTTAATAACTTTTCTGGGCCGGCAAGTTTCAATCCCTTAGAAGCCTATGGAGGAGTGATCCAGCTCTCAAATGTAATCAAAAATATCTTAATTTGTGTTCCGAAGATGAACGAAAGTCTTACGGGGTTGAACAACATGAGGGTGAGTAATTACTGACAGAAGTTTCATTTTTGGGTGAACTAACCCTTTAAATACGGGCCATGTTTTTTAAAGTTATATAGTTCTCCACACCAGTCTCCCAGGTGTGAGGTGTAGTCAGATTGCTTTGAGCGTGCAGTTCTTCAAAGTTTGCCTGAAGCTGTTCATCTTGACATGTACTAAGAGTAGGTTCAATGAAAAACTGGTTCAAGTCTTCCTCTGAGACACGAAATCCGCATTCTCTCCCATTAAACCTTTAAGTGAAAGAGGAAAAAGTTTGGTGTGAAAACTAAATACAAATTAACCTTTATCGCTGTACCTTTAATTATAAAATCTTTTCCCCAAAATAAAACTGTCTACTAAACTTCATCAATCCAAAGTTGAATGACTTTCTTCTGTGGAATAGAATGTTAGCCACAATCTCCTTTCAGTTTAATTTTACAGAAGAACACAATTAAAGTAAACTGAGTGAGACTAACATTGTGTATCATATCAAATATTTCTGTTATATGGAAGTAAGACATATGGCTTTAGAACAACATTATGGTGAGCTTGAAGTTGTATGTTAAATATAATTTTAACAATTCGATTACAAAATGCAAATAAGTTAAATATTTAATAGTCATATTCTGACCTGTGTGGAAGAGCGTACATTGCATCTGGTTTACCAGAAGGACAGCGAGACTGTTTAACTGCCCTAATGGTGTGAGTGTTCCAAATTTCTTTGCATTCATTAAGGTCCATCTGTAGCACACTTAAAAACACAAAACGCACCAAGCATATGTGTTCATGACTGCCATTAAAGAGTTGCCTCTCTTTCAAGTCATTTAGAAGATCCATCCAGAACTGAGTCCTGTGTAAATAAACCAACAATATCAACATCCCTTTTAGACGTTTAGGCCCGGTTTCACAGACAGGTCTTAGAATAAGCCAGGATTAGGCCTTAGTTCACTTAGGGCATTTAAGTAGCTTTTATAAACACGTCGCAGAACAAAAACATTACTGGTGTACATCTTGTGACAAAACAATGGCACTGACATTTTTTAAGATCCTGGCAGTGCAAGTTGCTCTCATTTAAAACAGCTCAAACATGCATTTTAGTATAGGACAAGCCTTGTCTGTGAAGCTGAGAATTAATTTAATAGGTTATTTTCTAATGTATAATTGATTATTAAACTAAAATTCAGCAAGAAAACCCCTAAATATCATGACTGTTTAGACTATTATACCTTTGTTTTCTGAAGTATGACCACCAGCTTTCAATTCGTTGGTTTGTGATTGAGGAGCCATACATGTGGCTTGAAGCCCCTGCAAGGTCATCTGTGTGGACTGATCTCAGAGAACAGTGGATTGCAGCCATAGTTCCATTTTCAGTGCCACAGTCTGTGCGAAGAAGCTTTGGTATGACTCCAAATTGTGTGGCACACTGTAGGTAATAAGCAGCTATAATGTCTGGGTTGTTATTGCTAGCTCCACAGTTTAACCACATCACTTTGCGTGAGTAACCATCAATGCAACCACTTATAGCCAAACCGTATGGTTTTAATTTGTCATAGCCATCAATGTGCCAGACATGATTTGGCCCCAAAGAATGGTAAACCCTTCTCACAAATCTTCTTCTTGAGCGTTGTTCAATGCCTAATGGATCAAGGTCTGCAATCATAAGCATTACATCTTGCCTTCTCACTGTAAGATTGTATTTTTGACGCAGGGTCTGGCACATTGTGCGGTAACCGTAATGCTGTCCAGAACCATTCAACTCGCCAACAATAGCTGTCCGGACAGTGTCCAAAGGCGAGTAGTTTTTTCGTTTGTACAAGGACAGTCTGTTCAAATTTTTTTTTAGGGTACGAAGGCTCATTTTAATGTTGTGCTTCGATGCCAAGAAATCCACAATGACACTGTAACTGTGTCCATCTCTGAAGTACTTTCGAAGAAGATCATCCTCACAAACATGGACTGATGACTCTAACCATCAAAGGATACAATATAATAGAAAGGGTATTATTAAGTAACAACTTTAATTGGTAGAAACATCTGACTCAGAATTTAGTTAATAAACTTAGTGTGCTCAAATAACAGTAACTTAAGGTTTAGACTTAAACTTAAGGTTCTAAGGCAGACTTAACGCATACATACCACGTTCAACCTCTTCAGACAAAAACTGGACATTAGAGCCACAAGAGCTGCAAAAGGCTGTAATAGTTCTCAGATCGTTTCCACAGAATGGACAAAACATGCCAGCCTAGGAAGACAATGGTTGAAATGATAACATTTCAGCGAACTATCAGGGTGTTCATGAAACAAAAGCAGAGCTAAATTGTCTAAATCGAAAGTAGTTTATTCTGCTCGATTCAGTTAAAAATATTTTGTTAATTTAAAAAATAAATTACACAGATTAATATGCCATCACTTACACAGATAATCTCTTGTCGTGTCCCGATCAAAGACAGTAAAAGAAAGGTCCCGATTGCCCGATTCGACTCCTGAGGAAATATCTATCTATCGGCTTTTTAGTGCCGACGCTGCCCCCTAGTGGTTGGGATCATTTCCGTTGTGTTGTGGCTATTCCGTTGTGTTGTGGCTATTCCGTTGTGTTGTGGCTATTGCGTTGTGTTGTGGCTATTGCGTTGTGTTGTGGCTTGTTTCCGTTGTGTTGTGAACTTATGTTTGCTTTTTAATTTCGTTGTGTTGTGCACTACTGGGCCACCGTAGAAATGGTATCCAGAAAGACTGACATCGTTCTCACAATAGTTTGGTTTTAGCCAAGTCTCTGTTACACAAATCATATCTGCTTGACAATATCTATCATCTTGCCGAATATCTAAAATATGTGGAATGAGCCCTTGGACATTGTGTAACATAATTTGAAATTTTACATTTTCTATGGTTTCACATGGAACAATAAATGGAGGCATTCTCTGTAGAGCTTCGTCAATGTTGTCTTTTGCATAAATAGCTTTTTCTTTTAAATCTTCTATTATGAGTCCATCAAGAGAGGTCACTCGACTTAATGCTACATACGCTTGTCCTGGAGCAAATATCTTTTTCAATGAAATAACAGCTTTGTTCACTGTCAGACCTTGTACTTTGTGAACTGTGGAAGCCCATGCTAGCTTCAAAGGAAACTGTCTTCTGACACCACCACTGCTTGTTACTTTCTCTTCTTCAGGCTCGATTGGTGTGCTTTTCTCCAGTCCAGATTTCAAACATGGATTTTTACCAATGGCTTCTTTACCAACTCGTTCATCATCAAATTCAATGTATATTTTTGATGGAAATATTTCATCATTTTCATAACAGAATTCTTTAATTGTTCCAAAAATTCCATTCACAAGACCATCTGATACATTGATATTTTTCAGTAGCATTACTCGAGCATCGATCGCTAATTCAAGAGATTTTTCCAAAGAACTGTTGTGAACTCTGAGATGAAACCCATCCTTTTTTTCCATTCGGCCAGTTTTAGCATTTCTCTCAAAATCTTGGGCGTTCACAGTAACCGTGTCAGAGCACGTGGGAGCGGTTAATAGCACATGTATCTGATCTGGGTTGTCAGTTAACTTTGAAAGTATGCGAGAGGTTTCATAATGGATAGCTTTAATCAGTACTGACTTTCCAACACCTCCTGGACCAGATATGAACACATGAAATGGATCTGGGTTTTCACCTTGCACTTTTGCTAAACACCATTGCCGCACTTTGTAAAAGATTTGTGACTGCTTTTCATTCAAAGAACGCAGTAAATCCATGGCATCTTGCTTTTTCATAGCAGATGGATTGTTTTCTATCTTGGAAGCACCCACATTTGGTAACAGATCGGGTATGATATCATCATTTACCTCTGTTTCTATTTGCTCTTTCTTACTCTCCAGACATTCGAGACGTTCAAGTTCTGCTTCTGGACAGATTTGAGCCCAAGCATCTTCCATTGGTCCATGTTGTTCTAAATCATCTTGAGCTCTTTGTATTGTGTCTGCTTCTTTTTCAAATTTTCCCATGTTAGTGTCCACTAGCATTTTCACTGACTCAAGCTCATCATTTGAAATTGTTACAAAGCCAGTTTCATAAAAATCCTTATATGAAGTGAAATTTGTTGGTTTCAATTGATCTCGTACAAAATGAGGCAAAAATAATTCTAAAATACTTTGATGATAATTTTCAGAATTATTAGTGGGTGAAAAACGAGCATATCGCACAATGGCAGAGTCTGTACGAGTTCTTTTTCTCACAAACCCCATGTCATTTTCCAGTCTTACTCTGTCTGAACTATTTTCAGAAGCAGTCAAAACTCTGTATTCTGATGCAAACGTTGCTAAACACATTCCACAGAATTCTGTTGTATGTGGACGGGCTCTGTATCTGTCTGAGATGCTTTTCATCCATATGCCATCCCCGTCATCTTCTCCACATTCAGCTTTTTTATGTATGGTGTTTAAGGGTAAACTCATTCTTATTTGATTAGTACCAGTTGGAATAAACACCACTTTTCTTGATCCTTCTTTTAGTTTCATGTTAGTCAGTCGATACACACTCTCTTGAGCAGAGACCTCTCGATTATGTAAAAACACACTTCCTAGTTTTCTTAAAGCCTGTTTAGCATCCATATTACCTTGATTGTGTGCTTCTTTTTGAGCATTAGCCAGCAGCAATCCCATTTCTCTCTCAGCTTTGGAAATATACGAAATTATATATACTATACATGAGTAAGCGTCAACAACAAACTGTATGTCCATGTTTGCATTCCAGCATCGTAAAAGATCTGGGTTATATTGATTCACCCATACATCATTTGGCTTTCTTTTCAACACAACACTGGTTTTCTTCGTCATTTTATTGTAAGCCATTTCAAATGTCTCTTGATTTATACCAATCGATGCAAACATAGAGTCAACTGAGTCAAAGGCAGCATCACTATTCAACAAACATTCTCTCACTTTTTTCATTATAGCTTCGGCTAAGTCCTTTGATATTTGTTGACAGTTGTTTGAATTTTTGCCTTTACCTTCATTTTTTTCATCATCAGTTTCTTTTCATCCTTATCACTCTTGCTGCTTCTTGTAATGAAAGTATTCTTGCTTGGTGGACGTGGAAAGTTAAATCTACACACAGTTCCTTTCTTTTTACATGTTTTTGAATGTCTTTTGCTGTGTTGTTGGACAGTGCTCACAATTTCATGCATTTCTTCCTGTTGTTCAGGTGGCATTTCACAAGTGACGTATTGATCAACAAATGCTACAACTTCATCATCGTCATCTCTGTCCACTTGAGGTGCATTTTCAACCCAAAAGAGACAATGTGTATGAGGGGATCCACGCTGCTGAAATTCTATTCGATAGAAATAATCTATTATTTTTCCGATTGGCTGGGCTGGCGACATGATCACATCTTTCAGAAAGCAATGAAATCGATGATCAAACATTCTGGCAGCAGTTACAGGATTTCGTTTGAGCATCCCACATCTATCAGACCAGTCCAGTTCATCAATAGGAGTTTCACAGCCCTCTTGTTTCACAATAGATTGCATTAGCTCTGGCCATCGTAAGTCCGCTGATGAAAATGAGCAAAACCATGTTGGGATACCTAACTGTCTCACCATTGCAAACAAATCTTTTTGAACACTTTGCCAAAAAACAGGACTCCCTCTCACCGGCTTCAAAAATGTATAACCCTGATCAAAATTTAAAATCTTTTGCAGTGACTCTTTGTTTGTCAACATTTCTGCAGTAATTTTTGTTTTGTTGCTTGTGTCATGGCCTTTCCTCAAAGCAATAGATACATTCGAGATAACTTGATTAAGCTCAGACAAATATTGTCCATAAAAGATGTAGTCTAGGTTTTGAGCAAAACGTCCATCTGCATTTAGGATTCTATTATTTAAGTATCTAGACAGTGTTAATTTTTTCAGGTCGTGGATCATGAAATGTTCCTGTTCCATTTGGGAAGAGAACTGGAAAACATTTGGCTTCATTAGTTTCATCCATTAACATTCTCACTGGATTATTGCCCTCTGCTGGTGCAAGTGACATAATTCCATCAAAATGTGGATCTAAAACCTCTTGTGCAATATCCACTGGCTGTAAACATGAATCCATAAATAAACCATGTTGCTGTCGATCATGAAGTGTTTCATCAGTGATCTCTTCATCTTCAATATTGTGCTCTTTATCAACAGACATGTCCTGACATCCACCCAAATCATGTTCAGTGTTTTCACTTGCATCATTGACCTGTTCTTCTGTTTTACTCAGAGGATTAATCCAGGTTTCATTAAATTCTACATCTCTATACCATTTGTTATTTTCTTTTAAGTATGCCAAAGCAGTTTTGACATGATCAGTGTGCACAAATTTATATTCATAATGTCCTTTGTACGTTAATTTCCTCTTAAGTTTTACTCGTATCATTAAATCATCATTTTCTGATCTTGGTAAAACATTCATCACATCTGTAACATTAGATGGAACACAAGTCACTGGTCCATGAACACCATTCTGTCCTCCTCGTGGTAATGCCAGCATCTTCACGAATGGGATATGCTTTGCTATTAGATGTTCCTCAAGAGAGATTAAACAGCTCAATTCAACAGGAATTGGATCCAGAGCGAGATTATTTGCTACACTTTCAGCAGGCATTTTACCTTCACTGATCTTTCTATCACATGTGTGACAAATCCACAGAGATTCAGCTGGAGTATTTTTATAAACACAATCTTTACTGCAATTTTCATTACACTCATGCAGATAGTCTAGTGTTATACATTTTTCTGCAATATATGCTGCATGGACTGATTTTTGTAAATATTTACTTATTTTACAGTGTTTGACCTGCATTTTAAAGCAGCAACGATGACAAACTGAACAGACATACTCAGGACCTGTACATATTTTTTCTTTAAATTGTTCAATAACACAGTCAATCTCTTTCCTTTTGATTTGTGCGTCTCGTCGAGTTTTAGCATTTCTAATTATAATACTACTGGCATAACTATTATTATTTTTATATTTTTCTTTGTTGTAATCAATCACCTTAGACTTGTGCATTTCATTTTCATTATATTTTTGAATACTGTACTTTTTGACAGATTCTCTGTGTGATATGTCTTCTTTATATTTCTCAACACTGGACTTTTTGACTGACTGTTTATGTATTTCATTTCCCTTGTATTTATCTGTGCTATATTTTTTTAGTTTTTTTTTGATAGTGTTCATTTTGCTTGTACTTTTCAATGCCGGATTTAATTTTTTTTCTCTTTGTACATTTCATCATCACGATATCTTTTCTTTGCCTCCATTTTTTTCCCCTCTTTTAAGTCCTGATTACTACTGTATAGCACTCTCTTTCTATAGAGTGTACGTGAGTCTGAGTTAGTATTTAATGATGCATGAAACATTGAATCTTCAAATGATGATTTACAAATGGAAGCACAACTACCATCTTTTGTTTTTACGCATTCAACAACTTCATAATGACAGCTATTAACATGTTTCAAGTAAATCCCCTTGTGTTGACAACTATGACTATTAGATGACACATTTGAGGCAGAATATTTAAGCCATTTATCTTGACTGAATGTAAATATGTCTACACCAATTAAATCACTGGCTGCTTGTATTTCCAGCTCTGTTGCCCAAGTTCCGACATATTTCATTCTTGAGCTGTCAATGTAGTTTGAAACAGAATTGTGTCCTTGTCTGAGATACTGACTGTACCTTCCTTCATTCTGGAGTGTGTGTTACAACAGCACGTCTCAGTTTTCTGTGTTCTCGTTCACTTCCACTTACAGCATAAGCTACCGATCTGAAAAAGCAGTTACCATCGCCCACAATATCTTTGGTTTCACAAGGTTCAGCCATTTCCACAATCTCATTCGGATAATTTTGTTCTTTTACAACGTGTACAATGTTCAGCTTCAAGCAAATACTTTTTTGTTGTTGTTCTGTTAATGGACTAAACTGAAAAGATACACTGTCAGTTTGAGAAATGAATTCAACCTCAACCTCATTACTTGAGCAGACAGAAATGATTCCGGTTTTCTTTATTTGATCTGTGCTTATGGAATCAGTCAAAGAAACACTGTCTTTTTGTGAAATAAATTGAACATCAGTTGCATTTTCATTGCTTGTACAGATAAACGACGTTCCTGTGTTCGTTTGTGTACATGTTTCATTTGCAAGTATTTGATCTGTGCTGATGAAATCTGTCAAAGAGTGACTGCAACTTGCCCTTTCTGAGTTTACACCTTTACTCACTCTTTCTGCATCAGTATTTTCCGGCCTCACTGCATGGCACACCAATCGATCATGCTCACTGCGTTTGTCAATCGTATTTGCCTGAACTCCAGTTATCTCAAAAGGATAATTATTTGCTTTTAAGGACGCACCAAGTCTCCTGAAATGAATGACCAAAGCATCTATGCTGGGATGGTAAACCACTACACTCTTACCACAACCGGAAACTGTTCCATCACCGAGTCGTGCATGTGGATCAATCACTGCATACCACGAACCATGTCTGACAGCTGCACACATGGTCTGCCTAATGTTTACCAAACACGCATCATACATCGGGAATGCTTGCCTTACTGCTTCATCAAGTGACATGGCAAAGCCTTGCAGAGCTTCATCATATTCATTGAGACCAAACAACCCTGAAAATGATTGTCCATACTTTATTGAAAAACAACAATTATTCAGTGTGTGTGTGTTAGGCAGCTCCGCAACTTGTATGAAGCCGTCCAAATGATCGTGGATTTTCCCGGCATCTCTCATGGCACTGTACAGGTTATCTCCAAGCATCAGAACATCATTCAGGTGACTCGGGGTCCATCGCAACACACTTGTAACCTTACACATCAAAATTGCAGTTAAACTGTTTGCTGCACATTGCCTGCCACTATTGAAACCAAAAAAATTCGCTGCCTGATGGAAAGAGCCTCTGATGAAAGATTTCTGTGGACACAAATCAGAAACATCATTCATGGTCATGTTAACACAACTATTAGGATCGGTGTTTAGACCACTTGTTAGACCACACAGTTCAGCCCCGTTGTGATGTTCAGTTATTTCTGCCATTTTTTTAAGAGGTGGCAGAGCCTCTTCAGGATCAGCAAACATCCGTTCCGCCATCCTTCTTCGCTGCCTGGGAGCGCCGAGCTTGCTTTGTGCGTGGCATCTGCACACACAAAAACACAAGAAAATTTTACTTAAATTACTGGATTCTAGTAAATAAACATCATAAAAAAAAAAAACATCAATTAGTGTTAAATCACATTACAACAAAGTCATTTATGATAATAGTAAAAGTGTTTTATTTTGCAGATACAGATGATATCTCATGCAAAGTATTAAATAAATATACAATCATTAAGTTAATTTGATTGTCAAATGTTTCAATGTTAAAACTACATAACTGTATTATTATTATTTTTTTTTCTAAACTATTTAGATAGGACACCCCAGCTGATCATAATACCCAAACAGAACAGAATTAATTCTGCAAACGAAGACAATAAAATTTACCTATTTGGTATTTATGCTTTAAAATAAACATTGTTTAATAGATAAAAATGGAAATGCACTAAAAACCAAAGATAGTCAGCAATGAATCATGCTTTGAATCCCCAAAAATAACCATACATCAGAAAACACTTCTCAAACAAACTACAGATTGCACAACCCTGTTTTACTTGGTTATACTGACATCTAGTGGTAAAACTATGTTTTTTATTTTATATTATATTTATAACAATGAAGACTGATTTCCCCCCCCCTTATTTAAATACATTTTCCCAATTCTCATTTCTTGACAAAACACAGTATGCCACATCCTGCCCAATATGGTCTTTTAAACAAACATTCCAATCGAATTCTAAGAAAAAAATATATAGTGAATATATCTAAGTTAAACATTATACAAGTAAATCTCCACATTCAAAACAAAGATAATAAAGAAAAAACTCAGTGTTGATAGATAATAGGAATGTTCTACAAGGTCACTGTTTTACTTGTATTTCTTTATCCTGTAAGAAATGTATTAAACTTATATTCAATTACACACTATTATATCTTTACAGTTACTATTCTCATAAAATACTTGAATTACATGTTGACTTTTAAACCGAAATTGAACTGGTGATATTTGAAGTTTAATGCAGGCACACATTAATGCAAAATGGAAAAACTTTGGGGAATTTGTAACATTTACATCAAGGATCTAACTGTACAATGAAAATTTTGCACTGAGGAAACCCATTTCACACATTAAACACCACACGCAACATATCTAACAGGGCAAGCCATGTAAAACCATAGGTTGTACCATGTGGATAGTGACATGCGCCACTGACATTATCGCAGAACATGTCACCATATGTTGTGACATGTAAACATAATTTTGTGATATTTTAAGTATCAATTAAACGCTTTAAAGTCAGTACTGTTTTTTCCCCCACACATGTTACTTGTCACATCTATTTGATTGGCACTGAATATTTTGTAATACCAGTGCTACTCTATGTTGTTTATCTCGCAGTTACAAACTGCCCACTCTGTATGAAAGAGACTAAATAAATATATCATGGGTCACTACGAATAACGCATTAACAGTCGCGTCCGTTACTGTAAACCTTTATTTTTTGCATGATGCTGCATTGACGCACACCACTAGGCATCACTATAAGTAGCCTTTAGTGTAACACTGGCTTTAATATTTCCAAAATAATTAAAGTATAATAATGTTGTACACATTAACTCAATGAGATACAAAAAAAATCACATGATGAAAGCATAAGGCAAATTGTTATGCAAGTGGCATATGACACAATCAATTGGCACATCACATGTTTTAGTGATGCCAGTTGGCCTGTCTCACTAAAACTGACGTGTCTCTTTATGTTGTGGCAGCTACAGTAGTGACACCTGCGGCTGTCTGCCTGAGTATAATGTAGATTATGTAACATATGCACATAGTTAATTTGTACAACAAATATGGATTTTATTTATTGAATAATTCCATACAATATTTTTTTTTAAATATTAAAGATACTAAAGATAATTTTAAAATGCACTCATCACTTTTTTGCACTTGCATAAATAAAGAAGATTGCTAGCTTGATATGTAATCTTGTTCAGATACATGGCCTAACAAATTTTTTTTTACTCTTTTTGAAAGGACTTGACATATTAAAGCTACAGACGAAAATCTTGCGCTGTACAGTGTTACTCACTTATACTGACACCTACTGGCGTGTGTCTGTGCAGCATCATGCAAAAATAGGCTAAAGGTTTACAGTAACAAACATGACTGTTAATGCGTTATTAATAGTGACCCATGATAGATTTCGTGTCTTTCCTAGAATGGACAGTTTGTGACTTGTGAGATAAACAATATAAATTAACACTGGTATTGTAAAACATTCAGTGGCATGCCAATCAAATACAGACGTGACACAAGTAACATGTTTGGAAAATAATATTACTGACTTTAATGCGTTTAATTGATATTTAAAATATCACAAAATTGGGCTATTTATTTAGGATTTTTTGTCACAATTATGTCAGTATAGCTATTCAATTCATCTGTCAGTCACTACTGGAGGTGTGACGACATACGGTGACATGTTCCGCAATAATGTCAGTGACATATCACTATCCACTGGCACATCCTAATGAAGACTGGATGTGCCAATAAGCATAGTGACATGCCATTGGCCTCTGTGCGTCAGATGCCATGTCACTTAATGTTAATACCGCCTCTCACATTCACAACTTTCCCAAATGTTTTCTTGTACACTATTACCTATATTATCACAATATATTATGAAAAAGTAATATTCTTACCTCAAATCAGGTTACACCGTCTTCTGCAACATAAGAGTAAAAAAAAAGTTTATAAAACAAAAGCAATTACATTTAAGAACAATATCATATATAGACATCACACTCATGCAGGCTGCACCGTGAAAAAAACACTTTAGCACACATCGTTTGATATCATGCCAATTAATAAATTGTAGCCATTATAAACAATAAATGTACATGCATCTTCAGTCAGTGTGCTCAAACAAAACACAGTATATTATACTTTTTTTATTTTCTATTATATTAAATTATATATTTTTATTTGTGTCCTGAAAACACTTGTCAATATGACCAAAATAAATCCTTCACATTACGAGGGAGTTTATTTCACACTAATAATATAGAAATATATATTTTATTGCTTGAGTGCATGTATATATATATATATATATATATATATATATATAATGTATATATATATATAGATAAACACACATATATAAATATATAGTATACATACCCACACACAGTTAATTGTATACAATAAAACAAAAAACACCCTACTTTCAGCTTGTTCATTTAACAAAATGTAATAAAATATTTTAAAAATCTGCATATATAATTTAAATATACATTCATTTTTTTTTTGTTATTTTAATTACACTGTCACTTTAAAGGGTTAGTTCACCCAAAAATGAAAATTATGTCATTAATAACTCACCCTCATGTCGTCCCAAGCCCGTAAGACCTCCGTTCATCTTTGGAACACAGTTTAAGATATTTTAGATTTAGTCCGAGAGCTTTTTGTCCCTCCATTGAAAATGTACGTACGGCACACACTCTTTGTCCAGAATGGAAATAAAGACATCATCAAAGTAGTCCATGTGACATCAGTGGGTTAGTTAGAATGTTTGGAAGCATCGAAAATACATTTTGGTCCAAACATAACAAAAACTACGACTTTATTCAGCATTGTATTGTCTTCCGGTTCTGTTGTTGATCCGCGTTCACGATTCCGCAGTGACCCTGCTGACGTAAGACGCTGATGACGTGTTATCTGGTGCGCCCGAGCTTCGTTTACAGTTTGAGGGAGACGGGCGCTGTAAACAAAACAATCTTCGCAAACATGTCTAAGGATTTCGACACAGAGGAAGACTTGCATTTTTTTGCCCAGCCATATTTATTTGAACCCGAATACACGGACAAAGAACTAAGAGCGATGGAAGAAGCTCCTACACAGCAGCAACCGCTGTCACAAGCTTCTGAAAGGCAAGGAGCAATGGAGACCTGGTGGTGTAAATGTCTTCATTGCCTACAGAACTGGAGAGCTTGTGCTGCACCGAGTGGGACATAGTAATGCCGCAGCTGGAACATGTGGAACATTCAGCAGATGAGATGACATCTGCATTGCACTGTATAACGGAGGATACCGGCTTTCCGCCCCTGCTGAGCCGCAGTGTTTTAGACGTGTTTTTTCACTTACCTAAAGTGAATTGGAAGCGAAGACCGAGGCCGGAAGGACCAGGTGGCACACTAAGTGTTGAGTAAGTATTTATTTAATGTTATTTTTTTATTTATTTTTATTTTACAATGACTTGTTACACATACAGCCATTGTAGTAACAATGTATCTTCTTTATCGTTTACAGTCAGTGTAGACTGGTGGCATACCGTGTTGTACTGGAGTGGATACTCAAAGGAGAAAAACTGGGAAGACACAACAGGAAAGTTCTGCCATCGTGTGTGGTGTGGAGTATACGTGAAAGATACCCATCATCATCTGGAACGTATGTGGGTTTCAAAGAAGCTGAAGAAGCTTTTGGACTGATTTGATGTTTTTTAGAATAATTTAATATTTTTCTTTTTACTGAAGACTAACCCTTTATGTGGACAGTTTATTTTTGTAATATTTAAATAAAAAAATAAAATAACATTTATCTGTTGTAGTTTGTTACCTAGAGGCTATAAATCAAAAACTTTTGTTACAGTAGCATATAGCATGCTACTGTAACACCATACTGCTTACATACATACCTTTGTGTGTGGTAAACACAGGCTGGGCACAGCTGTTTTTTTCAGTTTTCGAATCTTTCCCGTACCCGGTCTGAAGTCGTCTGGTGAAAAATGCTCACTGCACAATGTCAGTAGACGGGCGAGTTGAAGAGGTAAATCAACATCTCGCTGAACACATAGCAGCCATAGCTTTAGTCGCTCTGGATCGTTTACCGGGAAAGAGTAAAAGTGAATCCTTTCATCTGTCGGCTTTGGTAATGCACTTTTACGTCGCCGTGTTTGTTTTTGGAGATTAGGACTTCCGCGACATGCACACCTACGCACCATTTTAAAAAAAAAATATAGCAATACAAAAATACAAACAATGTAGAATAGCTTGAATACAGCGCGCGTCTCCCTCAGACTGTAAACGAAGCTCGGGCGCACCAGATAACACGTCATCATCGTCAGCAGGGTCACTGCGGAATCGTGAACGCGGATCAACAACAGAACCGGAAGACAATACAATGCTGAATAAAGTCGTAGTTTTTGTTATGTTTGGACCAAAATGTATTTTCGATGCTTCCAAACATTCTAACTAACCCACTGATGTCACATGGACTACTTTGATGATGTCTTTATTTCCATTCTGGACAAAGAGTGTGTGCCGTACGTACATTTTCAATGGAGGGACAAAAAGCTCTCGGACTAAATCTAAAATATCTTAAACTGTGTTCCAAAGATGAACGGAGGTCTTACGGGCTTGGGACGACATGAGGGTGAGTCATTAATGACATAATTTTCATTTTTGGGTGAACTAACCCTTTAAGACCTCATGCACGGATATAATATTGATTGCACGTGTTCACTTAAAACATGAGCGACCGCATTTACAAGAATAGCTAAAACCTTTATTTCACCAGCAATGTTTCAGACCACTCAACTTCGATAGGTTGCAAACTCAACTGAATTCAGAATCACGCGATGAATACAATCATTACGAGCACATATATAGACTTCTTTTCCCCAGGTTAATAACTCACTTTAACACCAAGCACGTCCCACATCGGTAATGCAGTTTTCATCACTCATGTTAAAAACGTTAGCAGCCATGCGCTGTAAAAACACATTAACCTCTAAATCTATAGAATTTACATTATCATCATAATATAAAAGAGAGTAAATTCATGGCAAAAATATTATTCAGCATAGTTTTGTTAACTATAGTTTAAAATGTAAAGGTTAGGATATTTACAAGCTAAGGAAAATACGTGTATCAATAAACCAGTCAATACTATTGTATGCATTTACTATTAAACTAATAAGAACAATCATAACACCAAAAATGTTTTAAATAACTTATTTGTTCTTCTAATCAAAACGCTGGTCAGATAATTTTCATGAATTTAATACTGTACCGAAACGGTGTCTTTATGCAATTAAACACAAAATACAACCACAGAACATTCAAATAGACAAAAACCAATTTAAACAGGGCTAAAAATTGTACAGTTGAATGAGATTAATACACAGATGACTGAGATTACACACAGAGAATCACGACCGCATTTCTTACCTTTACAGAAGGTAGACAAAATGGTGTCACTTCCTGTCAAAACGGAAATACAATAGAGCACGCAGTCATTTGATTCAAACAAGAGTCTTTTGGTTACAAGTTAATCAGTTTCAAATGACTCAGTTTAAGAGTCATTTTGTTTCGAACAATTGAATTTAAGAGTAATTTGATTCAACACAAGGACATTTGAGTATTTTGGATACAAGCGAGTCATTTTAACAGGTATTTTGTTTCGAACGAGTCAATTTAAGAGTCATTTGATTACATACAAGGATATTTCAGTCTTTTGATTACAAACAAGTCTTTGTATAAGTTATTTTGTTTTAAATGACTCAGTTTAAGGATTATTTTGTTTGGAACAAGTGCATTTTAGAGTCATCTGATTACAACTGAGTCAATTTAAGATTCATTTACATTTAAACATTTAGCAGACACTTTTATCCAAAGCGACTGTAAATCAAAAGAGCAATAGAAGCAGTTAAACTAAAAATAGGACGAATTGTATACATTTTTTATAAAGAGATAACAAATAAAACAGAAGAAAAAAGAAAGCATTAGAATTAATTAATCAAAAGGAGAACTGTTTCAAACGAGTCAATTTAAGAGTCATATATGTTCAAAATAGTCTTTATTGATTTTAATGTGTAATTCACTTCGCAATTGAAGTAACTAAATATGATGTTTATGCTATTGATAACTGATATAATAACGTTTTTTACTGACTATTTTACTCTGTATGTGTTCAAAAAACCAGAACGCTATATAAATATATATTAAACCATTTTTATTATTAAAAAAGTAAAAATGCAAAGTTTTCTGGGATGTGCACTTTTCAGAGGCTAGAAAATGTCATCATTAGCTTAGATTAAAAACCATTACACATATGAAATGTTCTCATCATGACTGTACCAGCATATATGAATGTTGAACAGAAGATGTGTGCACACATCTTTAACCCCTTTCATTTTTAACCTGTAACAATTAACAATTTGACCTGTAACAACTTTAAAGTTCATCTTAAAATAATAATGCAACATATCACAAACTCTAAGTTACCTCCACAAACATTGACTGAACTTAATCAAACTTGAAAGATTACGTTAAAACAATAAATTGTGACAAGTCATGTTTACCTAATGAATTACAGAATTATATTTTATGTTGGTTGAACACAAATACACCTATTATCTATAGAACAAATGGATTCATTATATATTATTTAAATAGTCTAATTAAATAAAACAGCACCCATAACATAGTCAAATAACTTTATTTAAACAGTTTGTTTCCAATGCACAGCAATTTCTTTAATCTATTAACTCAATCCATTGTACATACCAATACATGTTATAGAACAAGTCTGAAGGTTTAGTTCAACCAAAAATTAACAGCCAGTTATCATTTATTTACCGTTGAAAAGAATATCTTTCGAAGTATTATAGTAACCAAAAAGTTGACGATAACCATAAAATACTACAGCAGTCAATGGCTACTGTCAACTATTTCATTAGTAACATTCTTCACAATATTTTGTGTGTTCATCAGAAGAAAGAAATTCATACAGGTTGAAACAACTTGAAGATGAGTAAATAACAGAATTTAGATTTTTGGGTTAACTATCCCTTTTAAAGCAAAGGTTGAGACAAATTAATACCTAACATTAAATCAATACATAAACAAAGCAATTTTTTTAAATCATGAACTATAATAGTATAAAACAAAGTGCCCAGGGCAAAATTTGCAAAATGGCTTTGTCCATTTAACAATTAACACTTCAGTGTCTGCACTCTTACTATCTAGATCCACAAAAATCTACTAAATTACTTCAGTAATTTTGGATACTCCGTATTCATTGCATAAGTCTGAAAATTAAGCAAATTCTGCTGGATGATATGTAATGTCCTTAAGAACAATGGCATTTTTCAGGATAATGGATAAGTTGGTGACAATTAGTAGTGATGTAACAGGAGCAACAATCTTCGACCAGAGAAACGATTCCTATCTTTACACTTTTGGTGCGGTGATCTGCATGATCAGTATCCTGTGAGAATAATTGATTGGAGGGGGTTATTAATATAATTATTATTATTGTAGTTTAAATAAACAGAATACATGTAATAAACACATTGTTTAAAATATGACATGGAAATAGGGTGTAAAAATAATTTACTACACACATGGAGTACACTTTTAGAGTTTTCATGATGGAAACAAATATGATGTTTATGATATTGATAACTGATATAATAACGTTTTTTACTGACTATTTTACTCTGCATGTGTTCAAAAAAAGTATCTCATGGCTAATTGCTTGAAAAAACAATTGATTATTGCTTAACCTCTGAGGTACTGCAAAACGCCTTTCCTGCATGTTTTGAGATACCATTTTAAATGAATACAAAAAGGCCTTAAACATATCAAATGCCACTATGTAAATGAATGAAATTTGTTCCATCTTCCAAATTAATGCTTTTGTGTTCTGCAGGATAAAATAACTCAATAGTTTAGAACATATGGTTAAAAAAATTACTCAAGGTGAACTAAACCTTCAACAATTGGACAGCAAATGTAATTATATAGGAATTATAATTGTACAATATAATTATTACTAAAAGTAGCATGTTCAATTCTATTATATGTTAAACCCATTTGTAAACTTCCATTAATGGCCTCATATTCAATACTGCACTATTTTGAATATATTAAAGGATATCATTTATCATTTTAATCATTACTAAGATGTTTCAAATCTATATAAATAAGTAATATTGACTCTAATAAAACAAACAGGACACAGATAATAACACTTTATATTAAATGGTTTACCTCATCCTTTATAATAAGAGCAGGCCATCCCTCTCTCTGATCTCCTCAACTAGTGGCTGAAGACATTGTAGATGGTGAGATAAATCTGTCAATACATATGACGAAATGTTTCATTTAATACCCTCTACATTATTTTTGCAATTTCTCAATTTCATTAAATGTATTTTCCCTGTTTTCCCCCACAAAAAAGCACATTAAATCAGCAACACTGTTATATTACACATTTTCTATATAATCTATATAATCATATAATCTAATTTAGCAAAGTATAACTTAAATCATTAATTATTTTTTTTCGCAATAATAAATGAAACAGAAACAAAAACTTAAACTTCATAACTATACCATTCGTAATGCAGAGACAACCACCACGAGAAACAAAAAGGTGCTGTATATTTTGAACTATGACTTGCCGTAGTTTGCTGTAGTTCTAAACCGGTGATAGATGTAATCTTCCAGTGAGCGCCGGCGGTAACAGATCCCAAACAAGTATTGCTGTAAGCACAAACATCACAATTCCCATCAATGTGTCGTTAATACATAGCAATGACTCAGAAGAAACGCTTGATTGAATAAACAAGACACCGTTCATTAACATCAGCATTGAAAAGCACCGAAATCGGCAACACTGTTAAATCAAATCAGGCCATCAGTTTGGAAACAGCATATACAATATATTATATGACAAATAACACACAGTCGATTATAAAAATGGCTAATGCATACCAGTTATTCTGCAAAAACACTGAAATGAAGGTAGCACACAGCTACCAAATTTCTCACCAACAGCAACACTTGGAATCCGCCGTAGTTAAAAGTAGCTGAAGTTTAAAACTGAGCGTTCGTTCAGAGTTCAAACTGCGCATGCGCAAGAGCAAACTTAAATCAAAACAAACCATTTACTCCGATCAACAAAACATTTTTAATGTTTAAATAAACGAATTTGTTGAATCAAATTAGTATGATGCATAAACACTTCCAATCTAAATATCGTAATAGTTTTATTTGCAGAACTTTTGCTTTTTTAACGTATTTGTGTACAGGTTTGACCCACTGCCATTAAGAAAGAAAAATTATAAACAGCTTTAGTTTTACCTACATTATGATAACGTTAACACCTTATTACCAAGCCACAACCAGTTAGAAATTTTTTATTTTATAATTTTTATAAAAAATGTATAAATGCAGAAAGATTTTCTGGGGTAGGTAGTAAGAGTTAGGGGCTGGAAAATGTCATTACCTTATCATAAAACCATTACACACATGGAATGTCATTATATAAAGTTTGTCTCTGTGTGTGCTGTGTATGTGCGTTTATGTGTATGTAGCATTATGGAGTTAACATGGAAATGTGCCATTCGTTTGTGGAAATTAGGCTAACCTACTGATGGAAACCCCAAATTGCTTACAATTAAACAAACAATGAGTGGTCCTCCAAGACAATACCTCACTCACATATTTCAGATTTAAAAAATAATACTAAAATAGTACACTATTAACTTTTTATATTCACACAATAAGGAATCTCATATTGTTAACTTATAGGGTAGGACAAATATTTGTCCTACCCTATATGTCTTACAACCATCACCAATAAATGTAAAACTTATTTGTAAACAATACATCATTTCATCTGATGACTAATCAAATAGCCTAAATCAAACATGTACAGTACCTTTTTTAAATTTACATTGAAAAAAAAAACTTAGTTAACATATTATTCTTGAACTAATATAATCTGTAAAAATTGTATCCATTTTTTAAACTTGATTTCGATCGTTAATCTCATTATGCTATATTCAAACTAACACAGTTAATGTGATAGGCTACCCTTTCTTTACAAAAAATATTAACTAGATTTCAGCGAATCAGAAACAAGCAGTTGAATACGCCAATCTCAATTTCAAAAATACGAAAAAAAAACAGCGGGATTTTCAAATACAGCTTCAGATGCCCTCAAAACATCAGCCCGCAAAGACAACGATTCAAATCAAAGCAGCAAAATGGACAAGTCAGATGACACAATATCTGGATATTTTCATTCAGTGTCTCCAATAAAAACATAAAAAAAAAACAATAGATATTT
Organism: Gila orcuttii; assembly: GCA_026230005.1. Lineage (NCBI taxonomy): Eukaryota > Metazoa > Chordata > Actinopteri > Cypriniformes > Leuciscidae > Gila > Gila orcuttii. The sequence goes on from JAPDVR010000006.1 coordinate 50,293,281, forward strand.
TAATGCTACTGTTCAAACATCGAGGGAGGAGTACCACCAGGCTGTAATCTTTACACCTGAAAAACACAGCAGCATTCTGAGAGCTGAAAAAAACAAGACTCCGGTGAAGCTGAAAAATGCAAGAAAGACAATTGGTAAGTATGCTATGTGTTCTATAACTTTACAATAGAAACATATTTTTAATAGACTATTTATCAACATTATGTAAAATTTTATTCTATGCGAACTATTAAAAATGTATTGATACCAAAAGAGTACCTTTTAATATGTTACCTGAATACACATGGGTTACAATAAATTCATATTTTGTAAAGCTATTAAAAAGTTACGTTATAATTACCCCATTAAAAGCACGTAGTCTAGGCTATAGCCTATTTAGGCGTTGAGAAGGTCATACAATTTTTTTTCTTTATCAAGAAACCAACGATTTTATCCAATAATTTACATTTTCTCTTCGTCACTAGACAGCAAGTATCTGCAAACTACCGGTATACCATTTTCGATAAGGGGTTAAACTTATCTTTGATCCGTGAACGACCAGTCGCGGTTCAGCACTGTGATTCGAGAAACGATATCATATACACTTTTTTTTCTTGGTCGTTTACCTATTTAATAGATTTCAAACAAGTCTAGTTCTAGAAGAGCTACATAGATTACCAGTTAACTTCACTTGCTTACAACCGCACCCAAAGCGCCAGGTTTGATTTTGAAATTGGTAGCGCACACACACATTGAGTGAATCACATTCAAATAGAGCGCCAACTCCGAATTCATTCGTCTTTCGGGTATCCATACATTTTTACTTTAGCATCTAACTACTTTAAATAAGCTTTTTAAGTAAAGACTGGAAAACAACTGCATTTTATTAATATAACTGTGGTTTAGCAAAAACTTTACTAAATATTTCACACTGTTAAACCATTGAATAAATGTACCAAATTGCTACGGTTTTCTTATTGTTCCCATATAAATTAACTCACAATACATCTTACTCTACTTTTCAGGATACAAAGACAATTATGACATTCAGGTCAACAGAGACACGACTGTGGACGTAGCAAGTCAACTGGACTTCAGCTACAGACCACCTCAGGACACTCAGATAAACGTAGCTGAAATAAACAACATGCCAAAGAACCAATCAGTAAGTATAGCTAATGTAAATAAAGTTTTGATATAGCGATTTAAAATTAAAGGGGTCATGAACAGGATTTTATTATTTTATGTCTCCTAAGGTGCCCTTATAATGTTACTATGATTTGTACATCAAAAATCGTCATCATTTAGAATTAAAATGCATTATTTCAACCTTGATTTTAACCTCTGATTTGAGAGGACGTGTTTGTGTGAGACTTCATAAACGCCCATTGATGTGATTACCTGATATATTTGCATATGCAATAGCTATTAAGCCTACATGTGCAACTCTCTCAAACTTTAACTACGTTTTTACTATCGAGATTAATAAATCGTGAAAAGTATCGATCATATATTTAGATCATTTCCAACACATGAAATGTTGCAGTGATGAGAATTGAGCAGATGACAGACAATCTGTGGGTGAATGCGGTGATTTGATAATTGCAACCAATTTATGCACTATAACGAATGCTTTCGTCAAATAATGCAAACACGATGTAAATACAGTAAGAGGTATGCAGTGTAACAGCGTCATTTATTTAATTTCAAGTTTTGACAAGTGTCCAGATATACTCGCGCTGTATGATTGACAGCTTGACTTCTTTGATGCTTTTTGTATAAATAATTTAATAACAGTTTAAATACGATTATTTTCATCCTAGGAACGACGTGAAGTTGATCGTTTAGTGACTGGCTTGATTTACTGATGCATAAACAGTAGGCTATATCGAACGATTTTGAGAGAAAAATAATCTGCATGACCTTGAATAATTATAGCCTACATCAGAAATCACTGATGACAGATCAGGCATTAGAATAAACATGAGTAAGCCTACTTACATGTTTGCGGCGTTGCTGGCAGATCTATATCGTAAAAGTCTGTTTGCAAAGCCCGAGACAAAATTCACCAAATAATCCACAGTGAAATGCACTGAATACAAACAAATACCGGTAATGTACCCCCCGCCCCCACCCCCACCCCACTATCCTAGCATTAGGATCGTTTGAAAGGTAATGGTATATCCTGTGTCGATCTTTTATCACCTCGTATCGCATGTAATGCGCGATCGGTGGGCGGGGCTAAACGGGCAGTGCTGAAGTAGGCGTTGATCTTCTGCGGAGGCGGACTTTGATACCCTTTGACGTCATAGATCCACACTTTGAAAAACCTGTCGATCGCTGTGCCTGATGTCAAAAAAAAAGCTTTTATTAGACTAACAAGGACGTTTTCAGTTCTAAAACTTACAAGATATTAATAAAGTATAATGACCTCTTAAATATCAAAAGTTCAGATTTCTCAGTTCAGCTTCCCCGTTTAAGCTTATTAAATGATCCATGTTACTAAAAAATTATAAAACTATACATTTATTGCTGTATACAATAAATGTATTCTAGTATTATTATGTAATGTTTATAAACTAAAACATTCAAACCCAGTTTCACAAACAGGGCTTAGATTAAGCACAGATTATGCCTTAGTTTAGACACCAAATACATTTAAATATTTTTTATAAATGTCTTAACATTACTGGTGTGCATCTTCACAAAACAATAACAATAACTTAAATATGACATCAAGTTGCTTTCAGTTAAAACCGCTCAAATCCGTTTTTAGTATGGGAAAAGATTTAAGCCTTACCTGTCAGATCGCTGGTCAATATCATGAAAAATATACTACAAGTAATAATAGTAATACAGCACAACAATACACTAATATAGGCATTACAATTCTTTTTACCATTAAAAAATACTATTAAAAGAGGACCAAAAAATTAAGTCTCTTAGCAGTACAAATCTTTAAAAATTATTTTATGGATCACAAATAAATGTATTTTTGAATCAAATCTGACATTCACATCCATACATTTAAAGTCTATTCACCTAAGTTTCTATTAATACAACTTTTGCAAAAACATGAAGATTTTTTTTTAGGCATAAAAAAAGGGGTATTCGAATATTTGGGCTCATAAAAATATATATATATAAATATACGTTTAGGCCCATTTAAATGAACTTTAACAAAAAATAGGCCATTTAATTTTTTTCTATCCATCAAGTTGTTCTGAACAACTTTAAGATTAGGCAATATTTACAACTAAATTAGGTTATACTTTAGGCTTATCTTTTAGGTGAAAACGTTAAACTAAATGCAATAAAGAACAAAAGCATTTAACCTCAAGCAACGTGAACAGGGTTAACTTTGATAAAGTAGACTGCACCAGTTATAGTATTCTTGACTCGGTGTAAAGCTGCGCTTACCTAGAAGTCTGAATGCAGTGTTGGACAGTTGTCTTTCCTCAGTCGACTAACTGCAATTTAGATTTCATGGGCTTTCTCAATGTGGTGGTACTATTGTGATAACTCACTTTCATTTAATTACAGACTGAATATTCGTGCAGTCCCCTACTTTCTTCTCACACAAGTATGATTGATCTTCAGTTTTTGTAGGCTGCTCAATTTACATGCGAATAAAATCCTAAATTACATCTGCCAATCATATAAACCGATTGTTGCACAGAAGAAAATGTAGTTTAATCCACAAGATTCATATACATTGAACAATCCCTTTATCATTATTTTAAGGCAATGCCTTAAATCCATTTATTAACATTTTTGGTTAAACTAATTGAACTGATGCATAATCCTGGCTTAGTCTTAATCTCTTTTAAACTAAAAACTTAATATTTAAATATAACTACTATGATGCTTTAAATTACAATTAATCAAAAGTTTACATACACTTTGAAGAATCTCAAAATTGTACAATAACATGAGGTTTAAAACAACATGGTAAAGTTCAACTTCACTTTATTTATATAGCACAATAGGCTGACCAAAGTGCTTTACAGAGCAACTAGATAAAAAAGAAATTACTGGCATAACACAATGCAAACAGCAGCTAAATGTTAAAATTTAAAACGTACTTAAAGGGTTAGTTCACCCAAAAATGAAAATTATGTCATTAATGACTCACCCTCATGTCGTCCCAAGCCCGTAAGACCTCCGTTCATCTTTGGAACACAGTTTAAGATATTTTAGAGTCAGTCTGAGAGCTTTTGTCCCTCCATTGAAAATGTACGTACGGCACACACTCTTTGTCCAGAATGGAAATAAAGACATCATCAAAGTAGTCCATGTGACATCAGTGGGTTAGTTAGAATGTTTGGAAGCATCGAAAATACATTTTGGTCCAAACATAACAAAAACTACGACTTTATTCAGCATTGTATTGTCTTCCGGTTCTGTTGTTGATCCGCGTTCACGATTCCGCAGTGACCCTGCTGACGTAAGACGCTGATGACGTGTTATCTGGTGCGCCCGAGCTTCGTTTACAGTTTGAGGGAGACGGGCGCTGTATTCAAGCTATTCTACATTGTTTGTATTTTTGTATTGCTATATTTTTTTTTAAAATGGTGCGTAGGTGTGCATGTCGCGGATGTCCTAATCTCCAGATAACACGAATAAATATAATCAAAATATAATATATCATAATCAAATATAAATTTAAACTTGTGTCCTTTTATTTTATGGGAAAGCGCTGCAAAAACAGATTTACTAAATTAAATCATGGACAAAAAATATATTCCTTTAATATATTAAATAAAAAATAAATAGTTTAAATAAAATGTATTATTATTGTTGTTATTATTATTATTTTGAGAAGTACCGTATTTTCCACACTATAAGGCGCACCGGATTATAAGGCGCACCTTCAATGAATGACCTATTTTAGAACATTTTTCATATATAGGGCGCACCGGATTATAAGGCGCATAGATTCTGCAGTCAAACGTTTGACTGGGTTTGCGTTATGCATCCACTAGATGTGCTAAAGGGAATGTAGCGAGTGCGCGGCGCCGGAGGCGAGCCGTTTATTAGTAAAGCGTGAGCGCGCTGGGGCGGGCCCGTAACTTACATTCGCAGCCTGACTCATATGAGTATTCATGTGCGGCGACTCGCTGACAGCAACAGCTGGCTGTTTTGAATGAGACGACCCGGTTACTGTGAACGGGGAGCGCTTTATGAACATTCTGTGACGCGCGAGCAGCGCCGGGGACAGTGTGTCTGTTCGTGTGTCTGTTCGTGTGTAAACACGAGCGAGAGTTTGCAGGCGAATTTAATAACGCAGAGCGTTATTAACCAATTGATCCAATTAACCAACTGATCCATATATAAGGCGCTCTGGATTATAAGGCGCACTGTCGTTTTTTGAGAAAATTAAAGGCTTTTAAGTGCGCCTTATAGTGCGGAAAATACGGTAGGCTACGTTCTATTATATGCCTATAATACTAATATATTTCTGTCCTAATTTCTCCTAGTAAAACCAAACTTTTATTTTGACGGGTTATAGTGAAGACCAAAAGTGTAAAAAAGTGTTTCAAAGTGTATTTGACAATGGTTTTTCTCAAATAAAATTATGAAAATGCACATTAGGCGTTCTCTCAGAGCAGCTCTTGAAATGTTCATGTATTCATATCCTCAAATTGTTTGTGAGACGCTGAAAACACCATGAATGTCACGCGTACTTGAGTATGTAGTAGACAAAGCGGCGCAGCTCAGCAAAACAAATAGGGTTATATTTACATGCAGTATTTTTGTGCTTAGGTTAAATATTCACAGACCATGTCGCGATTGGATTTATTGCACAGTTCTACTTTCCACGTATTCATCCATCCATTATTTTGCGTGTTTTACGTGACATATGCGTTATGTGAATAATTCCATTTTCATGACTGGATTCCGGGATTCCCTCTGCATCCCAAATTGGGACATACCTTTATCTGCAGGAGGGATGGTGTCCTATATCCTCCTTTTGCAGCCACTTTGCGTCCACATTTTTTGCAAATTGGATATCTATCCTCGAGGACAACCACGTTTTTTTTCTACAAAGTATTTTAATTCGCTTGACGCTTCGGTTTCAGCTTCAGCTGGTTCTGCATCACCATTTTTGCGCGTTTGTTCTCCCGCCCTTCAATCAATGCAGTAGTTTCCAGGGTGTGTTTTTTTTCTTTTTGTATTATTATTTTTTACTCAGTAACGGATATGATTTCAAATGTAGCGAAGTACAATACTTCAAAGAAAACGAACTTAAAAGTCAAAGTACAGATTTAAAAACTACTTTAAAAAAGTAGAAGTACACAAAAAAACTACTCAATTACTTAACGCGAATAAATGTAATTCGTTACTTTCAACCTCTGAAATCACTTATATAACAATTACTATTATAACACAATCATATTTTGTCAGAGTGTATCACTTCATTTGTACTGACACTTCACATCAATGCTAAACTATGGTAAATCATGCTAGATGCATGGTAAATCATACCAGAGCGTGGTAAATCATGGTAAACTATGGTAAATCATGCTAGAACAGGGTAAATCATGTAAAGCATACTAGAACATGGAATATCAGGGTAAAACTATGGTAAATCATGCTAGATTCATGGTAAATCATACTAGAACATGGTAAATCATGGTAAAACTATGGTAAAGCATGGTAAAACTATGGTAAATCATGGTAAAACTATGGTAAATCATGCTAGAATCATGGTAAATGGTTTTCCATCTATTATGTCAGTGGTTACATGCTTGCTAAATGTCTTTAATGCTTATGTGCTAAAAGGGCTTAACTGCTTGAACACCGCTAAATGCTGCTTGCAGCTTTAATTATTTCTGAATCTGGATTTATTCAGATTGGGAACCACAGAAACTGGAAATAAATGATATTTTGCCTGTAATTCTGCTCACGTTAGCTAAATGAGCCTTCTCATAATCTTACAGACAGAAAAAAGATGTTTAATAATTTCAAACAGACTTTGGACTGAACAACACTGAATTGAAGCATTTCGAGTAAGTGCTCATGGGGTCTTTAATCTTCTCTGAAATTAAGATAAACAGCATTTTTTAAGGATTATATAAACACATAAACTGATACAAATTCCAGTTGTACTGTCCTCCAGTTGGTGTTCTTAACCAAAATTACACAGCCAGCCAAACTCCAGTCATGAAAAACATGAGTCAGGATCTAGCTTCTTAGCTCTGTTTAATAGAGACTCTTGTTAAGCCATGGACAGGAAGAGTAGGAAGAGAGAGTATGACAGGGAGTGGGTCACTTTGAAAAGACTAAGCAAACTACAAAGAAAAAGGGAACAAACAGAGTCAGAACTTTTAGTAACAGCCAAATGTGAAACTGCTGACACAAATATGGTGGAAATAATGGAAAACCAAGAGATGCATGACATAAACATGGACAATGATGAAAATGAAACGCTGAACTTACAAACAGAACACATTTCTGAAGATTCAGATGTTTTGATAGATGATGAATTTTCAGATGATGATTCCCTGATGATGGGTGATTCAAATTCAAATATAGCCAGTGACATCGCTTCTTGGAGCATAGAAAATGGAATTGCCCATAATGCTATGGATAGTCTTCTAAAATTATTGAAGAAACATGGAACAAACGGCCTTCCATCTTGTTCCAGAACCTTGCTTGAGGATCCAAAAACTGTTAATATTCAGCACAAGTCAGGAATGGAGTATTTCTACTTTGGAATAGAAAAAATGTTAAATAATCACATACAGAAATACCCGGTCGAAACAACTGAGAAGATGCATACCCTGGAGTTGAGACTTAATATTGATGGCCTCCCACTCTTCAAAAATTCAAAAACTTGCTTTTGGTCAGTTCTTTGCAGCACTAATCTAAAAACTACAAATGTGTTCCCAGTGGCCATCACATGTGGAAAAACAAAGCCCGGTGATTTGGAATTTCTATGTGACACAGTTGAGGAAATTCGGAAATTGGAGAAAGAGGGTCTGTGGTACCATGGAAGATGCATCATAGTTAAAATTAGCGGCATTATCTGTGATGCACCTGCCAAGGCCTTCGTCAAATCAATCAAACAATTCTCAGGGTATTATGGATGTGACAGATGCATTCAGAAAGGCCAGTGGCTGGGGCGTATGACATATCAACAGGTAGACAATCTTCAGTTGCGTACTGACAGGTCTTTCAGACAAAGGCAGCAGGAAGAGCACCACAACAGAGAACAAGAAACTCCATTTTGCCAGCTAAATATTGATATGGTTTCTGGTTTCCCTATTGATTATATGCATCAAGCATGTCTTGGAGTGATGAAAAAACTTGTCCTGACATGGATTCGAGGGCCAAAAGAGACATGGATGTCTGCTGGACACACAATGATTGTAAGCAACAAGCTTGAAAATCTCCGAAACAGCATTCCAAGTGTGTTTGCCAGACGCCCCAGGGGACTAAATGAAATTGACAGATGGAAAGCGACTGAGTACAGACAGCTAATGTTGTACACAGGAAAGGTTGTTCTGAAAGGAATTCTTAAAAAAGAGCTGTATGACAACTTCATGTGCTTCTCCACAGCAATGTGCATTCTGGTCCAACCAAGTCTCACAAGGAAACACTGGCAATACGCGAGAGATCTCTTGAGATTTTTTGTGCTACAGTGCAGAGAACTGTATGGAGAAGGTTTCCTTGTGTACAATGTCCATCAGATGCTCCATCTTGCAGATGTTGCAAAACAGTTTGAGGGTCTGGATGACCCTAGTGCTTTTCCATTTGAAAACTTCAACAAGAAACTAAAGAGAATGGTTCATTCCTGGAAGAAGTCCACTGGCTCGGGTAACAAGAAGAATTCTTGAAGGGGAAAAGATGCAGAAGGGAACAATGGAGGAACACATCAAGTGTACAAGACCCAACAATTTGTTTGGAGTTGACCAGACCTTCTTTGAGGTTATTGAAGAAGATGGGCTGGAAAAACAAACACTCCAATGTAGGGTCTACGACAAGACAGCTCCCCTCTACACAGAGCCCTGTGACTCTCGCATTGTTGGTTCCTATGTTGGCAAAGCAAGGGAGACAACAATTAGGAGAGTATTAAAATCTGATCTCAAATCTCAAGCAATCATGATTGACCATGTGGATAAGAACCATATTTTGTTTCTTTACATTTTGCACACCGATAATGGACATTGCTTGACCCTATGAACATTTAAAATGTGGATGACATTTCAGGAAATCATGCAACACTAATAATGCAAAATGTATTGTAATCATGATTTAGTAAAACCAAGAATTCATGATTATTCAGGATTTATTACAGGAATCTTTATATCAAATATCTGTAAGTGAATCATTTAAAAAATATATATACATATATATATATTTTTTTATCCTTATTTGCTACAAAATTGCTTTATTTACCAATTAGCTAATTTAAAATGAGCAATAACCAAATTCTATTTTTTTAGATGATTACCTACGTTGTGGTAGAGTTTGAAAAAGAGAAGACTGTTGCAATTGTATGCCGGTCATGGATTGTGGCAAATGGAAATGTAAGTATTGCTATTGCATAGATTTTGTGATAAAGTACATACACTATATGGACTGTATAATATTGTAAAAGCCTTTTCACTTTTTGAATGGTATATGATTGGAATTTTGTCTAAACAAACAAACAGATTTTGAGCTGCTACTGGCCTCCATCTGAGCCATCTAAGAAGGCAAAAAGCAGAGACCTGCCTGATAAGAGGACGTGGAACCTCTTTACAGGGTCCCTACACATTTTCAATTTCAAAATTCCATACTTTTCCAGACTCAAATTTCCAAACCTCTCTGTAGATTTTCAGACCATATTCAAAGTGCCCCTATTATGATTTTTTGAATATTCCCTTTCATGCAATGTTTCTCAAAAGAAAGAATCCACTCTTAACAGCCTAAACGAGTCTTCAGGAATTTGAATCCCACTACCGTGACGCAACTAGGGCTGCACGATACTGGAGAAAAATGTGATAACTCACTAAATGAATGCGATATTCGATATGGGATACGATAATGCTTAAAGTGTGTAAAATAAACTTAAATTATATTTAAAATATATTTAAAATTATATAACCTACATACGTGTTTCACATTCTTTTTGTGACAAGAAAACATCCCTACAACTTCTGAAAGTGAACAGCAGTGTTTTACTGTAGCATAAGAACTGTTATTTTAACATCAGTGTAAACCACAGGGTTTAGGGGTTCAGATTGTCTTACATTAGGTTTATTTAACCACAGAAACAGAATAATCAAATGTAAAAATAAAACACTGCTTAGTTTTCACTGTATGAATGAAATATATCCTGATTCTTATTAAAGCTACATAAGTTATTCAGCCGAGAGCAGTGAGTGATTTTCATTTTGTCCTTTGTTCATGACCTCAGTTATTGCAAGCCATCACGATATATATATACATTTGCGATATTTCGATATATTGTGCAGCCCTAACGGCTACACGCCACTGGCTAACACATTTGCCTAGCGCTCTATGGTGAAAACAACTTGACCCGCCCTCAAACACTATAGCTGGTTCTTGTTGTGTATGTCGAGAAGACGCTGTTTTCTGCACTGCAAAAGCAAATTCTCTTTGTAAACACTTTCAAAGGATGAGGATGTGAAGAGTCTGGTTAAAATTACCACAGCGATACAACAGCAGTACAACCTTTTGTCGAATGCTTCTCAAATCTCCATGAAGTATAAATGAGGTTTACAAAACGCTTATCCATTAAAGATGAGACTGTACCCACTTTATCAGTAAGTATGATTATTTATTCACTGAGAATCGTCCTGCTCGAGTCGTGCTTGCGATGAAGGTTCGGGTTGAATAACTAGATCTTCCAATGTTTCATCATCGGACCCGAGCTCGGATTGATATGGTAAAATCGACAACATTGTTACTGTCTTTACAGTGTGTACAATCGCTATAGGGCGTAATATGGGTGTTTAGCTTCCGACAAGCACTGTAAGTGGTAGACCAATCACAGCAGACTGGCCCGTCTGGCCAATCAGAGCAGAGTAGGCTCGCGACAAGGAGGGATTTAAAGAGACTGAATCATGGGGACCTGCGTTTGAGAATCATTGAAAAATGTGGTGATGTGCAATGTATATTATGAGAAAATTAAAGCGTTTTTTTTTTTTTTAGGAGACCTCCAAAGCAAAAATAGTATTTTCAGCCCCCCAAAAATGGTTTTAAGCAAGTTATTTATATCTTTTGCTGTAATGTCAGTAGACATAGGTTATAGCATATATAAAACTAGAAATTGTAATGCGTAAGTTTCTTGTGTGCATGCAATGCAAAAGTCTTAGGCAAAACTGACTATTTTCACCCCAAAAAGTGGTTTTAAGCCAGTTATTTATATGTTTTGCTGTAGTTTGTCAATAGAAAATATCAGCTTACATTTCCTAACATGGATTTTGCTATTAATTGTAAAGATTTTTGTATGCACATGGAGTGACATATACAGTTGTGTATATATACCGACTTCTGCATGCACACAAGAAACATTTCCGTGCCCTCGATAAACTCTTCACATCATGAAATTTTATGTAACAAAGTTTCGGGAGGAGTACATTCAGGTACTCAACCAATCAGCACAAGAGGAAGCCGGTATAACCTCTGTTTCATGACAGTTTCACAGCATCCCTCCACCAGCCCATCACCACTCTCTAGGCTGGCTTTCTATCCTAGTCAAAGGGGGGATAAATTACTATATCACATAAAATACTATATATGATTTCATGAACGTGAACTGGTGAACGCACAGGAATTTTTTGCATGCTTACACATTACAATTTCTAGTTTTATATATACTATATCTCCTTTGTGTGTCCCTTTCATCTTACTATGAAGAAAAAGAGAGCATTGATGCACATGAATTAATAGAAAAATATAGGCCTATTTGCTCAAGATTGGCTTTCGGGGTAGCACCTCTAATATCAACGTCTAATGTCCAATTTAATGCATCCTCTGTGGCGGTGGAGAAACCATGACATGAAATGAGCTGATGGCATAATATTGTCTATGCTGAGTTTAATGATTTCTTGTGCGCCACAGTACGAAAGTCTGTATATTTTTTTTATTTTTGCAAAGTTCCTTTTAGAGGCTCTGTAATACGGTGCTAAGAATATCATGGGAAGGAACTCAATACGCTTATAACCTGCCGCAATAATTCAGTTGTGTTTGACAATCACTAAAGAATCACTAGCTGCCATGAAAACACACTTCTTGTATGATACATTTATTTTCATTAAATTCTTTTTAATTCATTAGATTCTCTATTATAGAAAACTAAATAGGGGCAATAGTCTGGAAATGCAAATAATTTTCCATACTCTGCTTTCTTTTTTCCATACTTTTCCAGACCTGGAAATTACTCAAATCGAATTCCATACTTTCCATACTTTTCCAAACTGCGTAGGAACCCTGTCTTTAAAATCAGAATTCTGGAAAAATCCTTTACATGTAAGTGAAAATGTTTTGATTTCAAATTTTGACTGCATACTCTGGGTCTGTTAGCTACCTAGCTAAATATATATTTTTAGAATACTTTAATGCTAATGCTTAAATATACTTAGCTTCATGTTTACGGAGATGTGGGGTGGTACCATGGTGGGCAACTGATGTAACCGGTGTTGCGGCTGAACATCGGTAACCTGTAACAAATATGTAGCCCTGCAACAAGCAAAAAATTTAGACCTAACTTTGTATCTGTTTTTTTTTACATATTTATACATTTTTAATGTTTAATTAAGATTGTTAGTGTTGTAAAAATAAAGTGGCAACATCATTAGAGCAAGTACACCAACAATATTGGCTTCCATATACTTGATAATTTAATCATAATTTAGTTTTTTAGCAAATTATCAGAAAGCTCATGTTTACCTAAAGCGTGCTGAGGAGCTCTCCAATGTTGAAACGGATGGAGACTCCCAAATGAAGAAAAGAACACACAGGCGACCAAGTCGTTTCGAAAGTGATACGGAGGATGGTAAATAATTTAAATACACTGTTATTGTATCTAAATATCAATCAATCCTCTTTACGCCGTGGATGATCTGAAAACACAGACAAGCTGGAGTTCAGCGATCTTCATTTGAGATTTTCTACTTAAATTAAAGTGTCATTCAGTCGGTCTGTGTTCTGTCACGAGCCGCTTGCGCTGTTTGTGCGACTAAATCTGCGATGAAAATGCAGGCTGATATACAGCAGTGCAGGCCCGGGGTGGATAATCGGGGGAATCGGGAGAATTCCCGGTGGGCCGCTTCACTTTTGGGCCGGTCGAGGATTTTTTTTTTTTTTCACATTTGTCACGTTAGTTACATTAGGCTACACACGTTTCGCATTCTTCTGACACCGCAGCGCGCAGCCTCTGCATGGGTTGTACCATGTGAGGGAGTTCTCCTATAGAGTTGGTTGGGTCCATAGCCCGTCTTTTCCAAAACGTTTTCTCAGGTAGGCTACCGCGGCTAGCTACCGATAGCTGGGCCGGCCCTACCGTAACGGTACGCGTCAGGGAGGATGGATGGGAGGAAGAGGCCAGGAGGTATGGAAGCTTGTTTCCGCCACAGAATAAAACATTTTAAAAGATAATTGCGACTTTTTATCTCAGAATTGCGAGATATAAAGTCAGAATTGCGTGAAATAAAGTTGCAATTGCTTCTTATAAAGTCTAAGTGAATTATTATTTAACTTAACAGAAAATGAATGTCCACGGTGACTGTCTGTGACAGTGTGAAAATGAACTGTCTGTCAACTAATTAGAATCAGGCATTTAGCAAAATTTGGAATGATATAACCGTTTCAATGTGTGGTTTTCACTCACAGAATTGGCCACACCAGCAAAGCATCCTAGGTCCAAATGTATGGATGGAAACCTCAAGAGACCTCAAGCTCCTGTATTTATAAATAATAGGCAACATGATGAGCCATTGCCACAAGACAGTAAGTAACCTGCAAGAACAATTTGTTTAAAGTTGTTTACATCAAACTAACCAATAAAAATAGATCAAAAATAAATGAGCTAATACAAAATGTTTATTACCATTTAAAATTAACAGACAGGAATGCTACAACACCTTGCCCATCAAGTAAGTGTTAAAAATATTCTGCATATTATATATATACATACATACATACATACACACACATTAATCATTTTATTAATTAACAAACATTTAGAAGGAATGTTTTGGGATCAATATAAGTTAAGCTCTATTACCAACACTTGAGCAGAAACGGGTACAATAAGACCTTCAGTTTCTAGTAATACGCACAATGGCAATGAATACATTTTATGCTCTGTCAATAAACTAAATCTTAACTTTCCTTTGTTAAATGTGTGTTGTTGTTTTTTTACCTCATAGCATCAGCAGTGGCCTGTCAGAGGACAGATGAAGAACAGAGTAATTACTTTTATGCTACACTGAGTTGTTGTGTTTACATGTTATATGCAATGCAGAATTTGAATGCATGTGTTGTATTTTTATGGTCAGACTACTGAACACTGAATCGAAAGGTTGATGAAATTATGGCAGAGCTGCGTCAGCTGCGAGAAATGATTTTGAAACAGCAGCAAGAAGTCATGGAAGACCAGGCAACATCTGTGGAACAGAGGAAGAGCTGTTAAACAAAGAAAGGCCATTTAGAAAATCCATGGTGATTCCCTTTCTGTATAAAAATCAAAGAATACATATTTACATTAAATTATAGATACTATGTTTATATATATTTATTTATAAAACGGTTAGGTCCTATCCTTGATTCTGATTGGTCAATAGCTGTGCTTTATTCACGATAAAACACGGCTATAACCGCTTCACCCAACGGTTCTGTTTATCACTGCGCAACACTGCGGTTCCTCTGTTGTTTCTATTTGAGCTTTCATGCATTTACACATTAGAACGTTGTTGCTGTTCACGGTCAGGGACTAGTTTTTTTCTAGCGGAAGGAAGGCTTTTAGTGATTTTACTTCATGAAAGTTGCACTAATACATATTTTTTTTACTTTAATATTTTTATTGTGTGGTAACCGTTTTATAAAAGCAATAAGGTACTCGAGGCAAGTGCTTCATGATTACACAGCCTCTCGTACCTTATTGCTTACATATATATATATATATATATTTTATCGATAAAACTGTTACTTACATTCACAGTAAATATTGAAAAGGATAAAATGTTTTTTAGATTGCATTCAGTGTGCGACTGTGCTCTGGGACAGTTGGCCAGTCGATACGAAGGATGCTGCGGGCATTTGGGACAAACATGCTATGGTCCAAATTCAGCCTAAAGGGAAGAGAAGGAAAAAAAGTTTTTCAGGACCTTCACATCATGAGTCTTATCAAAAGTAAGGTCTAGGACACACTAGACGATTTTCAAATCTTAACCAATTTTAAAAGTAACCGAAAAACCGAAACCCAATGTTCACTAATTGTAATTCTTACTAGTAACAATTCAATTGTCAAGCTCCGTACTTAAAAATGAATGGAAGTCAATGGAGACATATGACTAGTAAAAATTCATTTGTAGAGCTCTTTAATTGTAATTTTTACTAGTAATAATTCAATTAGAGAGCTCTTTAATTGTAATTGCTACTAGTAAGAATTGAATTGTAGAGCTCTCTAATTGAATTATTACTAGTAAAAATGCAATTATGATGAGTAACGCTGGGTACAATTTAAGCTAAAATGCTTGCCATATAAATAATGATATACAATGAATGAAGCACATGAACCTCCTCTCTCGCTCGTCAAACACACAGACCTAAAGAGCTGCACCTTCACAAAGCTGTTCACTAATTTCAGCCATGTACATAACACTACTGATAGTTGATATTTTAAATATCAGTGTCGATTATTTTACTCGCAGTTGTAGTTGCCAATATTGGACCCTGTATTCCGCTATCAAAGCTAAATCGACCAACCTCCGATTCTAACCTGTCAGTAGCAGGCTGTGGCGCCGACAAGATAACAGAAGCGAGCACATTACAAATCTTTAGTTAAATCTTACCATTAAATAAGTTAACATCTGCATTAAGAATGACATTATAAAAAACAACAACAATTTACCAGTATAATTTCGCACATAATCTCAAGACTTCACTAGCTCACTGGAAGAACCCGCGAATCGATTCCCGTCTGGTCGTTGGCGCATGTGTAATATACAAGGCCTACAGAAAAAACTAATATGTATAGGCCACCTACTGGCGGTTTAGTTTCATGTTTAAAACTATAATTTTATCATTTTTTTCCTCAACATTTCTTATTTGTAGTTTCAAAACAAAAACATTCTCATAACATAATTTAATGCAGTTGTTAATTTTCCAATAAATTAATTTAAAATGAAAGATGAAGCACACAAGATGGTGTGGGGGGTATATGTGGTGAATATCACAAATATGAAAATTGAATATTTCAAAGCTGATAGAACGCTTCAGTCTAAAAAAATTCCCCCAAAAATATTTCTTCCTAGATAAGCAACTTTTTACTCGGACAAGTGAATGACTGATTTACTTAAGCATGACAAGGCTTAATGGCGAGCCCTTGTAGTAATATGCAGAACTTTTGCATTACTGTAGCTATAAGAAAGTAGTTTTTTGAAGATATCAATGATTGTAAAATGGCCTGCTTTGACAGATTTTCATAATCAGAGACAATTTCTGACTTAGAAAGTAGCCCCATTCAGATTGAATATTTTTCCTATTTTTTCTTTGGTTTCATGTTTTATCTGTTAATCTTATTTTCAGGATCATGCCTTCAAACCTTTAAGGCTGCAAAGATGCCAGAGATAGAGGGAGAAGTGACAGAGTTTTTAAAGCATGCTCCAAACAAACGTGGAGGACCAAAAAAACTCAGGGTACTTATCTACATGCAATATGGCTAATTACAGGGACAGTAAACCTGATTTTTTAAAACCTAGAATATACAGTGTGCAAACAGTGCATAAACTTGCATGTGTGACAGAGAAAAATATTTGTCTGATTAAATTGCCTTATATATAAGGGTTTTCAAGATTTAATATTTATTTAAGATTGAGGCTATTGACATGTTAGCAATTAGAAAGAAACACTTGTTGTGTCTTGTGTCTTATGTCGTATGGGTTCCTTTTTTAAGACTGATGAGCCCACAGCTGAAGATGATGACGAGGTAATATATTCTTCATCTAATTTTTTTCTATATTCTACTGTTAGGCCAGGGATCGGGAACATATTGGGCGTGAGCCATACTTGTTTTACTCATTACTAAAATAAAGCAAACAATCTCACAATTTTAATTTTTATATAATTTTTTAAGTAATTAGTCAAACAAGATATACAGCTTTTATGGCTGTACCAGTGTAGGGAATGATAATAATCAATAATTGATAATACTCATGACATGCTTTTTCATTCTTCTTTGACAGACCCAAATTGGACAGGTACACTTTCATATGTTACTTCACAAATTAATTGTTTCATTGAGGTGACGAACTGATACAAACTTGTATTTTTTAAATAGACCTCTCTGAGTAAATACAGACAATTGATTTTATTACAATGATTTGAATTTCAGTCTCCCCCCTCTTCCACTCTGACAGTGAAGACCTTGGAATTTAAAGTGTTTCTTTGCCATTTTGTTTTTATTAAATATTACTAATTTGTATATAATTCTTTAAAAATTTCCATGTGTTTTATCAAATGATTTATCAAAATTGTTGTTTTGTTTCTAATAATATATATATATATATATATATATATATATATACTAGATTGTATCATTATTTATTCTAAAATTAGTAATATATTACAGAAATGCAATCATTAATTAAAATCATTAATCATATCATATCAATGATATTGTGATATTAATCAATAAATTCTATAGAATGCTTACCTTTTATGTTTTGTGTCCAGTGATTTCTCAATGTTTTTAACGGGTCCCAGAAAGAATTGTGTTAAAGGTGAGTTTATAGCCCACTGGATTGATTACTCTTCTCACTGGAATCTTGGAAGACGGACGCGGCAGCAGTTGCAGAACATAGTCTGCTGCTACAAACGCTTGTAGGCTACATCCAAGGATGGAAACATCTCAGGTTTTAGTGATTAACATGTTCTTTCCGTGAATTTCTCGAGTTTCGGGTGAACGTGGTAAAATAGGGAAAAAAGTACCACATAAGACGTGATATTGACGTTTTTAAAACGTC
The DNA here is from genome assembly GCA_026230005.1 of Gila orcuttii. Taxonomy (NCBI): domain Eukaryota; kingdom Metazoa; phylum Chordata; class Actinopteri; order Cypriniformes; family Leuciscidae; genus Gila; species Gila orcuttii. The sequence goes on from JAPDVR010000006.1 coordinate 50,311,463, forward strand.
ACAGGGGTGACGAATATCGTCGAAGCAACGTTAAAAAAATGTTTCAACCACGTTGTGAAAATACGTATTTATAATGTTAAAAAAAAAAATCAACCACGTTGTGAAAATACGTATTTATAACGTCTAAAAAACCCGACATCTGTCGTATTAAATACGTCGGATAAAACCGTTGTGACAACTTTTTCACGACGTGACAAAAACGTTTTTGCAACGTTTTTGTGTTTGCTGGGTGGACACCTGAAGGTATGTTGAAAGATACAGTATACTTACTGAAAGGCATCACAACTCGTGTAATCGCTCAATCAGTGTTTCAGCAGCGGAAAGGCATCAATAAAACAGCTTAGTTTGTCATAGCATTATATTTACCTCAGCAGGAAGTCATCCAAATGAACTCTTGCACTAAATAAATGCACTAAATTAGCCTATATATTAGGCTATATTTTACTTAAAGGTGCAGTGTGTGATTTTTAGCGACATCTAGCGGTTCGGTTGCGAGTTGCACTAATGGCTCAGCCCACTGCTCACCCCTCCCTTTCGAAGAAGCTACGGTGGCTAAAACTGGACAAACATATCGTCGTCTGAGACAGCAGAGAATAGCCAGAGTAAGCCAAGAGTGTGTAACATTGTCACTGTTTCTGTACCACAGTCCATTATAAACCACATCATGGATAAAGTTTACAAAGCCATAGTCAGGTGAGGATCAAGGGTCTTAATATATAATAATAGTAATCAGCTGATTGTCTCACGAACGTAACCAGCACATAGCAAACCCATAATATGTGGCTGAGCTGGTTAAAGCGTAAAGCCTTGTTTAAACTCGACGCGTCCGCATGAGCCCAAAAATGGCATGATTGTAACAGCGCGCGCGCCTCCGCATCCCCTAGACACCATTTACTACACACAATAGGCTTTTTTTCTCTGATTTTGAAAATCTCTTCGCGATCGACTTAAAATGCTTCCAAGATCGACTGGGTTGGTGATTCCTGTAACGTTACTATTTTACGGTCAATGACAAGAGTACTAATCAGCTGTCTCACGAACGTAACCAGCACATTTATCCCCACATAGCAAAGCCATAACACAGCGAGGGAGAAGAACTAAGTTACATGAAACAATCCAACTACATATTTTACACCACTGACAAGGGAAAAGTCACTACTCACGGTGTTTATGGCTAGCTTCTAGCTTTCTGCTGCTTCTCTTTCAAGGTAGTGACGAAACGCGCTCTGTAGCGCTGTTTGTTCGCTGTCGGCTACGGTAGAAACATGATGTCACAATATGTCGACCTTCATAGAAGGGGGTGCCCGCGGTTATGTAGATATAAATGTCTCATTCTAAGGTAATAAAAACATAACGGTTCATTGAGTAAGTTCTTTATACACCACTGAAAACATAGTTATGTATGTCATATTGCATTTCTGTTAATAGATACTCAATTTTTACACATTGCACCTTTAACATGTTGATGATATCTTGATTATTTAATGTACGTTTAAAATATCTTTCATGAAAATGACAGCAACTGTGTAAATTATTATATTGACTGAACGAGCTTCCACAAGTGAGGAGAAAGCAGACGAAATATTCGATAAGAGAGGAAAGACTAATTCAGTGGTATAAATTCAGTGGTGTTTAAGTGTTTCAGCGTGCTTTAAAATGTGCCGGAGAGTGACTGCCGACTAGCAGCGGGAACACATCAAACCTGTTCCACTATCTGAAGCAGTTCCACCCGACCCGATAGAAGCAACACAAACACAACTTTAACCGGCACAAACAAAGCACAAACAAACAAGATTTTTTGCGTGTATGTGGAGCATGTGGGGATGCTGAGTGACCTCAGAATGACCAATACATATTATTGTAATATCTAAGAAACCGAAACTTCACGCAGTGATTGACAGGCCGGGAGGGGGCGTGATCGGCTCGGATGCATTTTCAATTTGCACATTGAATTTTGCTACATTCATTGCGGGACATTTAATGAAAATGCAATCGCAAGTGTCTTAAGTGTGAGTGTAAATGCAATTAAGAAAAATAAAATTTTGCTATAGTTTTTGCTTGAACATGTTAAACATATCTAATCATATCTGTAATACATTTTAATTTTGCAACTTATAAAATGTTAAAATATGTGTTCAATTTACATATTAAAACTAGTGTATGAAATGGCAAATGTAAATTATATAATTTAATTTAATTTTGCACCAAACGTTGCAAAAATGTAATGGCAAATGTAAATTTAAAAACAGAAATGCATTGCCATTTTACTTATTGCATTGTCATTTTGCATATTACATTTCAAATTGAATATTGCTACCCATATGCTACCATAGTCTTGTAGCAGGTATTGAGAAGAGAATATTATTGTTATGATGGGTTATTTCATTGGTTCATGTAGTTTGTAATGGTGCAGTACCGAAAGGTACTGAAAGACTCCAGCAGGTTTCATAGACTTGGCCAATTCATTTTTCAGAAGATTGTATGTACCGACATCTGTTGTGGGCGTTCTTGGCAGTTTTTCTGATGCTTTTATATGGTTCATATCGATATCGGAATTATATCATATCGACCGAAATTAAGAAACATATCATGATATAAAATTAGGCCATATCGTCCAGCTGTAGGTGTTGATTATTATATCTAAAAAATAAATAGAATCTGAATTTAGGCTAAAAGTCTAGGCTCTGTTGTTAACCTTTAATGTTATAGTAATGTGGCGCTTCCGGTGGCGCTGCTCTGCTTGCGACCCGGGCTCTTGCTCCACTGCACTCGTCTGTTGTTTTTTCTTTTTACCCGTTTTTTTAGCTTTTTATTTTTAGTTTAAATTGTGACTGCTTTTATGCCGATACCAGTATGATAATGTTCGCTCAGCTGTGCCTAGTAGTTGCTGTATTGGGATACCTTGCACCAGTGGCGTGCACAGACCTCCTCAAGGGCAGGGGCTGAAGGACCAAAAAGGGCACAAAAAAAACAACAAAAAAAAGAAGAGTTCCTTGTTTTTTTTTATTTTTATCCTTTATTTCCTTGGCATTCTATGAAAAGATGTTGATAGAATTAGAATGCATATACACATCAAACGAAAATAGGGAAATTATTATAATATTATTTAGAACACAACTTTTATGAATTTTGAAGCGTATGAACAACATGACTTCAACGTCTCCATCACTAAGCTTCCGACAACTCTTTCAGGGTACGTTTACATGACAACTATGTACTAAAAACGTCTCGGTTACGTATGTAACCCTCGTTCCCTGAGTAGGGAACGGAGACGTTACGTCGGATGACGACGAATGGGGTTTCGCTTAGAAAGCCTATCAACTTCGAGTATTACAAAACGAGCCAATGGCAAAGAAATGCCATGGGTCTGCGGAATTTGCATGACGTAACTCCGCCCCACCTCGTGGGTATAAAAGGAGGAAGTCCGCAACAGCAGTTTATGTTTCTTCGCTGAGGAGCCAAGACTGAGCTCAGGCGATCCCCGCGGTACAGCGGAAAGTGGCAGGCAGACGTAACATCTCCGTTCCCTACTCAGGGAACGAGGGTTACATACGTAACCGAGACGTTCCCTTTCGTTGTCACTCCGAGTTACGTCGGATGACGACGAATGGGGTTACCAGTCTAATCACGCCACCTTCTCAGCTGTCTTTCAGTGCCCTGCGTAAATCGAGGTCCCTGACATAGAAGGACGAAGGACTCAATTAACACAGGAATACCAAGGTACACTGGGAAGCATATCCCAAGCTAGGGGAAGTATGCAATTAATGCCAACCCAGAGGGGGGGGACTTAGAGAATACACATATGACCCGAAGGAAACATATGGGGAACACTGGGGTGTCCAGCCGCAGGTGGAATATTTCAACCCCAGGGGAGGCAAGGTGGCCTGCCAAGGGAAAGAGACATGCTCGAAGAGGCTTACAGTGGAAATACACATGTGGGGGTCGCTCAGGGGAGGGACCATGCACACAGGAGGCACCTAGCCGACGCGCAGGCAAGAGACACTGGCGCCGACGTCAGGAGTGCTGGAGGAGCTCAGGGCTTTCGGGGAAGCTCACCTGAGGAGAATATAGCACGTATCCAGTCCGTGGAGTGGAATGGCGAGCAAGCGAAGACACCTGAGCGGGTCCGGTACTAGCTAGTTGAAGCGAGTACATGAGAGGACACTGGCTCCACTCGGAGATTATAGAATCTGGCGAATGTGTTAGGTGTCGCCCAGCCTGCAGCTCTGCATATGTCTGTTAGCGAGGCGCCATGCGCTAGAGCCCAAGAGGATGCCACACTCCGGGTGGAGTGGGCCGTCACACCAAGGGGGCACGGTCGGCCTTGCTGCTGGTATGCCAAAGCAATGGCGTCCACTATCCAGTGAGACAACCTTTGCTTGGAGAGAGCCTTTCCCTTCAGCTTCCCACCATAACAGACAAAGAGCTGGTCTGAGGTCCTGAAACACTGCGTCCTGTCTACATAGGCGCGAAGAGCGCGTACTGGACAGAGCAGTGCCAAGGCTGGGTCTGCGTCCTCCGGGGGCAGCGCTTGCAGGTTCACCACCTGGTCCCGAAAGGGAGTGGTAGGAACCTTGGGCACATATCCGGGCCGGGGTCTCAGGATCACGTGAGAGAAAGCCGGTCCGAATTCCAGGCACGCTTCGTCGACGGAGAATGCGTGCAGGTCCCCTACCCTCTTGATGGAGGCCAGTGCAACCAGGAGCGCTGTCTTCATTGACAGGAACTTAAGCTCAACTGATTGCAGGGGCTCAAAGGGAGCACTCTTCAGGGCAGTTAGAACCACTGAGAGGTCCCAAGAGGGAACGAGAGGAGGGCGAGGAGGATTTAGTCTCCTCGCTCCTCTCAGGAACCTGATGACCAGGTCGTGCTTCCCTACCGACTTACCTTCGACGGGGTCATGATGTGCGGCAATGGCGGCAACATAGACCTTAAGGGTGGAGGGAGACAGCCTTCGCTCCAACCCTTGCTGAAGGAAGGAAAGCACAACGCTGATCGAGCATCTCCGGGGGTCTTCTCGGTGAGAAGAGCACCAGTCGACGAAGAGGTTCCACTTCAACGCATAGACGTGTCTCGTGGACGACGCTCTAGCGGAAGTGATGGTAGCCGCCACCGCTGGTGGGTACTCAACCTACCTTGAGCCGTCGAGGAGCCACACGTGGAGGCTCCAGAGATCGGGGCGAGGGTGCCACAGGGTGCCCCGTCCCTGAGAAAGAAGGTCCTTCCTCAGAGGAATGGGCCAGGGAGGTGCTGTCGCGAGGAGTGCAAGTTCGGGGAACCAGGTCCGGCCGGGCCAATACGGCGCGACCAAAATGACCTGCTCCTCGTCCTCCCTGACCTTGCGCAAGGTCTGCGCAAGAAGGCTCACTGGGGGAAACGCATATTTGCGGCCCGGCGGGCGTGCATCCGTGCCGAGCGTGCCCTTGGTCAGGGAAAAATACAGGGCGCAATGGGTCGAGTCGTGAGAGGCAAACAGATCTATCTGTGCGTCCCCGAACTGGTCCCAAATCAGCTGAACCGACTGGGGATGGAGTCGCCATTCTCCAGGGAGGGGCTGAAGCCGTGAGAGCTCGTCGGCTGCACAGTTCAGCGCTCCGGAAATGAAAATGGCTCGAAGCGACCTCAGATGCTTCTGACTCCATAGGAGGAGGTGGCGGGCGAGTTGTGACTACGGCGGGAGCGTAGACCACCTTGATGGTTCATGTACGCTACAGTGGCGGTATTGTCTGAACGGACTAGCACGTGTTGACCCCAGAGCAACGCCCGGAAGCGGTGCAGGGCAAGACGTACTGCCAACAACTCGAGGCAATTGACATGCCACAGCCGCTGGGGTCCTGTCCAGGAGCCCGCAGCAGCATGTCCATTGCACATGGCGCCCCAGCCCGTGGTGGAGGCATCTGTTGAGACAACAACATGCCGGGAAGCTCGTTCCAGGGGGACACCCGCCCTGAGAAAACTGAGGTTCAACCACGGGGTGAGGAACTGACGGCAGGTCGGAGGAACTGGTACTCGGAGCGTGCCTTGTTGCCATGCCCACCTCGGGACTCGGTCGTGAAGCCAAAGCTGAAGCGGTCTCATATGAAGCAATTCGAGCGGCGTGACCGCGGCTGCAGATGCCATATGCCCCAGGAGCCTCTGAAAATGTTTCAGTGGAACCGCACTCTTGCTCTTGAGATGTCTCAGGCAAGTCAGCAGTGACTGCGCGCGCTCGCTCGTAAGCTGCGCGGACATGGCGACCGAGTCGATCTCCATACCGAGAAAAGAGATCCTCTGCACAGGGCAAAGTTTGCTCTTCTCCCAGTTGACCTGAAGGCCCAGACGAGCTAGGTGCCGGAGCACTAGGTCCCTGTGTTCGCAAACCTGATCTCGAGAGTGAGCTAGGATCAGCCAGTCGTCGATGTAATTCAGGATGCGAACCCCGTGCTCCCGAAGGGGAACAAGGGCAGCCTCGACGACCTTTGTGAAGATGCGAGGAGACAGGGCCAGCCCGAAAGGGAGGACCGCGAACTGGTATGCCTGCCCCTCGAAAGCAAACCGTAGGAACGGTCTGTGGCGAGGAAGAATGGAGACATGGAAGTAGGCGTCCTTCAGGTCGATCGCTGCAAACCAATCCTGGGAACGCACGCATTCGAAAACGCGTTTGGCAGTGAGCATCTTGAACGGCAGCCTGTGAAGGGAGCGGTTCAGCACGCGCAAGTCCAGGATTGGCCGTAACCCACCGGTTTTCTTGGGGACAATGAAGTAAGGGCTGTAGAAGCCGGACCTCATCTCGGCTGGAGGGACAGTCTCGATTGCACCCTTCGCCAGCAGGGTGGCAATCTCTGCTCTCATGACGGGGGCATTGCCACCGACCAAAGAGGAGCGGACTCCCCTGAAGCGGGGAGGAGACTGTGCGAACTGAATCGCAAGCCGAGCCTGACGGAACGCGCGATCCAGCGGGACAGACGGGGAAGCTCTAGCCAGGCTCCCAGGAACTGAACCGGCGGGATCACGCGACGACAGGCGTCCCCCCGGAGGGGCAGTGAAGCGGAGTAACTGGCCCAGACGTGGACGGCATAGCGGCCCGGTGTGGGGGCACAGTTAGCAACCGTGCCCTGGCAGAGGGGGCCAGGGGAGGACCAGGCTGGTCGTCCCGCGGGGGCCTGCTCTGCCAGGGGTCTGGCGACAGAGGGGGACAGGGGCGAAGCGGTCCGTGGACGGCACGCCGTGTCAACCACCTCTGGGACAGAGGGAGACGAGGAGAGCACGGCTAGAGGGCGGCGCTCTGTGTCGTCCGAGAACTCTGTGTGCTCAGAGACGGGAGAGTCAGTTCTTTGCGAATAAGGATTCTTCCCCGGCCCTCCACCGGGGAAAGGAGTGGTCCTGCTCCCAACTCCTGGAAAGAACTGAGTCCCATCTCTGAGGAGCCCCTCTCAAGAGCGCCACCTAACCCGGCGTGTAGCGGGGGGCGGGGCTGAAGAGGGCTGTGGCGTCCGGCCGCGGCCTCCAGAGCCAGCCCGGGTGAACGGGCGGGGTGGGAGCCGCGGGGGGGCGCCCTCGGCGGTGGGCAGACCGAGGGACCTGAGCGGACGGCGGGGCTGTCGGGCCAGAGTCGACCTCAACCTGCTCCATCCCCGAGGAGCCCGTCTCAGGAGCGCCGCTTAACCCGGCGTGTAGCGGGGGGCGGGGCTAGAGAGGGCTGTGGCGTCCGCCCGCGGCCCCCAGAGCCGGCCCGGGTGAACGGGCAGGGTGGGAGCCGCGGGAGGGCGCCCTTGGCGGTGGGCAGACCGAGGGATCTGAGCGGACGGCGGGGCCGTCGGGACAGAATCAACGTCAGTCTGCTCATGGACGGCTGAGAGCTGTTGGGCCAGCCCTCAACCGCACCGCCGAAGAGGCCGACCTGGGATATGGGAATGTCGGACAGACGGGTCCGCGCGACATCCAGCACATCAAACAGGTACGGCCACCGAATGGTGAGCATCACCTGACCCAGGGAGCGTACGGCCACTTTCGTCGCTCGGAGAGCAAGGTTAGTGGCGGCGCGCAGCTCAGTGAAGAGCCCTGGGTCAGTCCCGCCCTCGTGCAGGTCCATGAGCATCTGGGTCAGGTAGACCAGCAGAATGACCATGGCACGCAGTGAGGCAGCCGCCAGTCCCGTGGCGCTATAGGATCTCGCCACAAGCGTAGACGAAAAACTACAGGCCACGGACGGGTGCTTAGGATTGCGCCGAGAAGAAGCACTCTGAGGACACATAGCATCGCAACAGAGCGTTCAGCCGGGGGAACCCCAGTGTACCCACGGGCAGCGGCCCCATCGAGGGGAGGAAAGGCGGATGAGATCAGCGAATGGCCCCTGATCTCATCATGCACGTCCGGGAAGAACGGTATTGGGGTTTGCCGTGGACGAGGGTTGGCGGCCTCACCCAAAAACCAATCGTCCCGGGAAAGCATGGCCGTCATCTCCGGATCAGACTCGACGAGTCGTCACTTCCAGGAAAATCAAACCCACCTAGTGAAGCTGCTACAAACATAATATCATCCTCTGTAGCTTCAAATGAAACACACGGGCCACCAGAGGGTAGACCCGTGGGAATCACCTGTTCACTAGCGGGCACCGTCATTGAAGAGGGGGGCTGGGGTCACGGACACATAGTCGGCGCCTTGATCCAGACTGAAACCCTCAGGTCACCCTGGCCACCAGCCGAAGATCGGGGGGTGGATGAGGGGACTCTCACTCATGTGAGTTCATCGAGTCTCGACCTTAATGACGCGATGATCATGTTTCCATGGAGAAAACATGAGTCATCCACGAGCGCTGCTCTAGCATGATCAAGCCCAAACATACTAGACAACGCTCGTGCCCATCAGAGTCCGATACCAAGCTGCCGCACCATTCTTTTTTTTTTTTTTTTTTTTAAATGCACGGGCGAGCCGTCTTTAAAAAGACGTGCCGCGTGCAAGCTCTTTTAGTGAGAGAAAACTCAAGTGTTGAAGCACCCGGGGAGACACGCACCGACTGGCAGACCACTGCAACAGATCAGCAGGAAGCACGCGCTCGCCGTAGATCGCCGTCACACCAACACTCGAGGTACTCGTTTGTAAAGCTGACAATTCAGAGATGGCTTGTGGAGAGAAGAATACACTTGGCTCCGAAGCGAAAACATAAACTGCTGTTGCGGACTTCCTCCTTTTATACCCACGAGGTGGGGCGGAGTTACGTCATGCAAATTCCGCAGACCCATGGCATTTCTTTGCCATTGGCTCGTTTTGTAATACTCGAAGTTGATAGGCTTTCTAAGCGAAACCCCATTCGTCATCATCCGACGTAACTCGGAGTGACAACGAAAGGGAACAGAAGTTTTCGCAAACAGACAACAACATAAAAATGTTTCAAAATGGCCACTACTGTAATGGGCGGGGTCTTAATGTAAGGTATCGGTTGTGATCAGCATGATGAGTGGAATCAGGTGTACTAAGTTTCATGTCTCTAGATCAAAGGGTTCAAATGTTATAACCATTTCAATGTTAGAATTTTGAACTGGTGGTGGCGCTATAGAGTTGGTCCTAGAGGGTCAAAAATTGGTCCAATTACTATTCATTAGCATCACTACAAGTGTGCCAAATTTCAGCATTTTCCTACTTACGGTTCATAGGGCTGCCATAGACTCCCATTTGCGGAAGAAGAATACTACTAATAACAATAAGAAAACTAACAAATACAATAGGTGCCTCAGCCCCTCCGGGGCTTGGCCCCTAAAAAAAAATCCCCTTTCACAAGGATTTGCGAAAGGACTAAAAACGCTGTATATATATTGCAGGCCAGTAGTTGGCAATGCCACTTTGTGAAGAAACACTACACACCTATAGACTGAACACGTAATACGCGTGCGCATAACATCACTGTTTTCAAAATCTTGCACTTTGAAACCCGTTTTCAAAAGTTTGCATTTTCAGGGCCCCAAAATGCCATTGTCATGTAAATGAACGGCCAAGACGTTTTAGTTGAAAACGGTGTCATGTAAAAGGCTCCTCAGTCTTTGTTTAAAAACATTTTCCCTGAAAGTTAAAGCTAGAAATATTTTCAAGAGCATGATTATAAACACAACGAGGTTGTGAAGGCCAATTAGAGAGTAGATGAGTTTACCTGTTCGGCTAATGACATTTAATGTCTACGACAACCTCTGTAGCCTTTTTTAGCAACTTGTTAGCAACCGCCTTTTACAAGACAAGTGAAAGCTTTAAAAACAATCACAAGAGATTATTAGTGATGTATTTCATAAGAAAAAGTGAAAATATCTTGAGCTTGTGCTCGCCACAGACCTAATTTCAAACATTTACCAAAAACCCATTGACTTCAAGACAGTAGAACCAAAAGTGCTCAAATGCTAACTCTCCTGTTTCTGGGGGGGTTTTTTTCCAACAAAATTTTACATCCCTGCACCACTATTGATTTTAGGGAATTTCCTCAACAAGATTCTCTACAAATTGTTGCATCATCATGTACTTTACTAAACAAAACAGTGAGAATAAAGAAGGTGATTATGAGGAATTCATGTTTAGATTTGTTGATGTTGTAAATTTTATGTATGTATTATATGCATGTACTGTTAGCTATCATGAAATCAGTACCACTTTACAATAAGGTTTCATTAGTTAAATTTGTTAACATGAACTAATAATGAACTGCACTTTTACAGCATTTATTAATCTTAGTTAATATTAATTTCAGGATTTACTAAAACATTATTAAAATCAAAAGTTGTATGTGTTACATTAGTTAATGCACTGACTGTGACATAACATGAGCAAACAATTAACAGGTGTATTATTATTAACTAAGATTAACAAATACAGTAACAAATGTGTTGCTCATGGTTAGTTCATGTTAGTTAATACATGAATAATAAACAAATGAACCTTATTGTAAAGTGTTACTACGAAATCAAAGATATACATTCCTTACAATTTAGAGTTGGACATGGACTTAAGATTTAATTTCACTAGAGTATTTCCACAAGCTAATAACCCTTGTCTTGGATAAAAACGAATGACATTGTCAGACTCAGAATGCGGCTGGAATCGAGCTATACTTTTATTTTAGTTAAGCATAACTTGCATGCTGCCGCAACTTTTACAGTAGCATGGTTGGATAAATGTAACTTTTCCATATTAGCTTAACGCAGAGCCATAGAGAGAAAGAGTTGCGACACTCCCATAGACCGCCTTAGGAATGCGGAAGTAACGCGTGTCGTGGAGCCGCCGATAGTTCCAAACACTGATAGTTCCAGCACTGAACCCCATTCATTTTCAGTGTTTCCGAAGTACGCTCGCTGGTAAATTAATGAAATTACTTTTACACACATTACCCGACCTCTCGTGAATCTAGTCAGTAGTTATATTTTATGTAGCCAGTTTTAGTTAATTTTTATTGGAAGATAATAGGTTAATTGCAGCTATAGCTTACGTGACACTAACGTTAGCTAACTTACGGTAACCTGATGTATATAATATGTAATATTATTAATAATAATATTTTATATATATATTGTTATGAAGCAGCAAGGATGAATCGGAGAGTGAATTCAAACGCAAGCACTTTAATTAAACAAACAGGTAATCCAATGAAACGTAACAAGCCACACAGAACAAGGAACTGGAAGCATCTAACATCAAACAACGACCGACAAACACCAACTGAAGAACAAGGGTATAAATACACAGACAAACAAGCTTAACAAGATAACAAGGGGGCGTGGCTAATCAGAAACACCTGGGGAGACTAATCAACAGAACGGGGAACAGCAAAACATGTAAAGACAGAGAAACACATGACAGACAAGAACAAGGAACAAAACAAAACACCCACACCGTGACATAGCCCCCCCCCCATGGGCGGCTCCCGACGCCCCTTGAGACAAAAAACAAAACAAAACAAAAAAAACACTAAAGTTCAGGAGGGTGGTGAAGTGGAGGCGGTCTTGGGGGAGGGACGGAGGGCCAGGTTCGTGCAGGCGGCCAGGAAGGAGCAGGCGACCAGAACGGAGATGACCAGACGGGCGGCCAGGGCATAGACGACCCCTCGGGCGGCCAGGGCGGAGAAGACAGTCCATCGGACGGCCAGGGCGGAGACGACCCCTCGGGCGGCCATGGCGGAGACGACCCCTCGGGCGGCCAGGGCGGAGACGACCCCTCGGGCGGCCAGGGCGGAGACGACCCCGGCTCGGGAACTGCAGACACCGGTTCGGGAACTGCAGACACCGGTTCGGGAACCGCAGACACCGGCTCGGGAACCGCAGACACCGGCTCGGGAACAGCAGGCACACACACTGGCTCGGGAACCGCAGACACCGGCTCGGGAACAGCAGGCACACACACTGGCTCGGGAACAGACAACACAGACTCTGGCTCGGGAACAGACAACACAGACTCTGGCTCGGGAACAGCAGACAGACACACTGGCTCGGGAACAGACAACACAGACTCTGGCTCGGGAACAGACAACACAGACTCTGGCTCGGGAACAGACAACACAGACTCTGGCTCGGGAACAGACAACACACTCACTGGTTGGGGAACAGGCGACACACACACTGGCTCGGGAACAGGCGACACACACACTGGCTCGGGAACAGGCGACACACACACTGGCTCGGGAACAGGCGACACACACACTGGCTCGGGAACAGACGACACACACACTGGCTCCGGCTCGGGGACAGACCACACAGACTCTGGCTCGGGGGACAGACAACACACTCACTGGTTGGGGAACAGGCAACACACACACTGGCTCGGGAACAGGCAACACACACACTGGCTCGGGAACAGGCAACACACACACTGGCTCCGGCTCGGGGACAGACCACACAGACTCTGGCTCGGGGACAGACAACACACTCACTGGTTGGGGAACAGGCAACACACACACTGGCTCGGGAACAGACAACACACTCACTGGTTGGGGAACAGGCAACACACACACTGGCTCCGGAACAGGCAACACACACACTGGCTCCGGCTCGGGGACAGACCACACAGACTCTGGCTCGGGAACAGACAACACACTCACTGGTTGGGGAACAGGCAACACACACACTGGCTCCGGAACAGGCAACACACACACTGGCTCCGCCTCGGGGACAGACCACACAGACTCTGGCTCGGGAACAGACAACACACTCACTGGTTGGGGAACAGGCAACACACACACTGGCTCCGGAACAGGCAACACACACACACTGGCTCCGGCTCGGGGACAGACCACACAGACTCTGGCTCGGGGACAGACAACACACACTCTGGGCCGGACATCTTGTCCGTAGACACTGGCTCAGAGGCGGCCATCTTGTCCGTAGACACTGGCTCGGAGGCGGCCATCTTGTCCGTAGACACTGGCTCGGAGGTGGCCATCTTGTCCGTAGACACTGGCTTGGAGGAAGTGACGTGAACAGTCTCTGGATCCGCACAAGTGACGTGAACAGTCTCTGGTTTGGCCATCTTGTCCATAGACACTGGCTCGGAGGAAGTGACGTGAACTGTCTCTGGATCAGCAGAAGTGACGTGAACAGTCTCTGGTTCGGCCATCTTGTCCATAGACACTGGCTCGGAGGAAGTGACGTGAACAGTCTCTGGATCGGCCATCTTGTCCGTAGACACTGGCTCGAAGGCGGCCATCTTGTCCGTAGACACTGGCTCGAAGGTGGCCATCTTGTCCGTAGACACTGGCTCGGAGGAAGTGACGTGAACCGACTCTGGATCGGCCATCTTGTCTGTAGACACTGGCTCTGTAGAAGTGATGTGAAGCGTCTCTGGATCGGCAGACGTGACTTGAACGGTCTCTGGATCGGCAGACGTGACTTGAACCGTCTCTGGATCGGCAGACGTGACTTGAACCGTCTCTGGATCGGCAGACGTGACTTGAACCGTCTCTGGATCGGCAGACGTGACTTGAACCGTCTCTGGATCGGCAGACGTGACTTGAACCGTCTCTGGATCGGCAGACGTGACTTGAACCGTCTCTGGATCGGCAGACGTGACTTGAACCGTCTCTGGATCGGCAGACGTGACTTGAACCGTCTCTGGATCGGCAGACGTGACTTGAACCGTCTCTGGATCGGCAGACGTGACTTGAACCGTCTCTGGATCGGCAGACGTGACTTGAACCGTCTCTGGATCGGCAGACGTGACTTGAACCGTCTCTGGATCGGCAGACGTGACTTGAACCGTCTCTGGATCGGCAGACGTGACTTGAACCGTCTCTGGATCGGCAGACGTGACTTGAACCGTCTCTGGATCGGCAGACGTGACTTGAACCGTCTCTGGATCGGCAGACGTGACTTGAACCGTCTCTGGATCGGCAGACGTGACTTGAACGGTCTCTGGATCGGCAGACGTGACTTGAACGGTCTCTGGATCGGCAGACGTGACTTGAACGGTCTCTTGATCGGCAGACGTGACTTGAACGGTCTCTTGATCGGCAGACGTGACTTGAACGGTCTCTGGATCGGCAGACGTGACTTGAACGGTCTCTGGATCGGCAGACGTGACTTGAACCGTCTCTGGATCGGCAGACGTGACTTGAACCGTCTCTGGATCGGCAGACGTGACTTGAACCGTCTCTGGATCGGCAGACGTGACTTGAACCGTCTCTGGATCGGCAGACGTGACTTGAACCGTCTCTGGATCGGCAGACGTGACTTGAACCGTCTCTGGATCGGCAGACGTGACTTGAACCGTCTCTGGATCGGCAGACGTGACTTGAACCGTCTCTGGATCGGCAGACGTGACTTGAACCGTCTCTGGATCGGCAGACGTGACTTGAACCGTCTCTGGATCGGCAGACGTGACTTGAACCGTCTCTGGATCGGCAGACGTGACTTGAACCGTCTCTGGATCGGCAGACGTGACTTGAACCGTCTCTGGATCGGCAGACGTGACTTGAACCGTCTCTGGATCGGCAGACGTGACTTGAACCGTCTCTGGATCGGCAGACGTGACTTGAACCGTCTCTGGATCGGCAGACGTGACTTGAACGGTCTCTGGATCGGCAGACGTGACTTGAACGGTCTCTGGATCGGCAGACGTGACTTGAACGGTCTCTGGATCGGCAGACGTGACTTGAACGGTCTCTGGATCGGCAGACGTGACTTGAACGGTCTCTGGATCGGCAGACGTGACTTGAACGGTCTCTGGATCGGCAGACGTGACTTGAACGGTCTCTGGATCGGCAGACGTGACTTGAATGGTCTCTGGACTGGACGGGACCAGCGGCGAGGACTCTGGGCTGACAGGAAGTACAGGGAGGACTTCCAGGCATTGCGAGACGTGGGAAGTCCTCCTCCTCCTCCGTCTCCGAGAGCGAGAGAGCGCTGGGCTGGACGGAACCAGCGGTGAAGGCTCTGGGCAGGACGGCGTCAGCGGCGAAGGAAGCTCTGGCTTTTGCTCGAAGACTGGCTCTGGCTCTTGCTCGAAGACTGGCTCTGGCTGGACGTGGCTGACGTGAAGCTCTGGCTGGACGTGGCTGACGTGAAGCTCTGGCTGGACGTGGCTGACGTGAAGCTCTGGCTGGACGTGGCTGACGTGAAGCTCTGGCTGGACGTGGCTGACGTGAAGCTCTGGCTGGACGTGGATGACGTGAAGCTCTGGCTGGACGTGGATGACGTGAAGCTCTGGCTGGACGTGGATGACGTGAAGCTCTGGCTGGACGTGAAAATCCAGCTGGGAGCGGAGATCAGCTGATGACCTGGTGTGCCATGGGAGGAAGCTCTCCAGACATCGGGAGAGTGCCTCTCTCCAGTCCAGACCGGAGATATTGGGAAGCTCCCTTGGGTTAACCTCCTTAGCCCCCAGCCGGTAACACAACTTAATAGCCTCATCTCCGAGGGATCAGGAAGCAGCGAGAGGAATAAACCCCCACGTGAACTGAAACAGATCGGGGCTATCCAGGGCCAAGGCCGCGATCTGACCCGCGAATTCCCGGCTCATGCTGGGAAGATCAGATGAGATCCGTGCTGCTGAATTCATCTTTGGTCGGTCGTTCTGTTATGAAGCAGCAAGGATGAATCGGAGAGTGAATTCAAACGCAAGCACTTTAATTAAACAAACAGGTAATCCAATGAAACGTAACAAGGCACACAGAACAAGGAACTGGAAGCATCTAACATCAAACAACGACCGACAAACACCAACTGAAGAACAAGGGTATAAATACACAGACAAACAAGCTTAACAAGATAACAAGGGGGCGTGGCTAATCAGAAACACCTGGGGAGACTAATCAACAGAACGGGGAACATGTAAAGACAGAGAAACACATGACAGACAAGAACAAGGAACAAAACAAAACACCCACACCGTGACATATATATATATAATATTATATATACATATACACACACACACAATTCATTTATTTAAATGGGTTAGGGTTATGTGTGTATATATGCATATATGTCAAAATGTGTGTTTGTGTAATACATATAGGCCTACATAAATACACATGCATTCATATATATATATATACATACACAATTAATATATTATGTGTATGGGTTAGGGTTAGTTATGTGTGATTGAAATATATATACATGTGTACTGTACACAGTACATCGTATACATGTATTTGTGTGTGTTTTCTGATGAATGGTTTAGTCTATGATTAGGGTAGGATGAAGGGGTACATTAGCCATACTGAAATGAATCCCGTTAACAGTTATGGATCGTATTTAGGAACATAGTTAATTCACTCATTAACTATCTCTCTGGTTTCATTTTATGAAGTTAATATTTACCGAACATTGCTGCAAATATAGTCGTTGCTTTCTACGTTATGGGAGCAGTCCATTTCCCTCCTAAATCATTCATTTGTACATGCACAGCGTAATTATTTATGTTGGTTGGAATTCTGAACGGACCGCCACTGCAGACCTCTTTGCGTGATCACGAAGGTAGGCTAATGGCTGAATCGGAATTTATAAGCAAGATCACGGATCAATAGCCTAATACAGCCCAGTTGTGCTAAAATAAATATCATGAGACGTCCATCATCAGATGAAAGCCGCTAAAGCCAGTGCTACTACCCATGCGAACATGAACAAAGCTTTTCCCTCCAAAAAAACCCTAAAACTTATCTAAGTAATATACAGTATTTCGTTGTCACCCTGCCTCTCCAAATGCAAAACTGACATTAACTAAATGCAATAATGCAGTAACAGCTGAAAAAGTACTTGGGTGTGTGTTTTATTTTATATTTACCGTTCAATAATGCAATCGCTGCTGTCTGTCCCATAGAAGAACATGACAGCCAGCGTATGTTTTGGAACTATTGGGGCTTACACGAACCACGTGACAGCCATCGCGGCAACATCAAAGCGTGTCGCAACTCTTTCTCTCTATGGCTCTGGCTTAACGTTATCTGCTGCTCGTGTAGTTTGAAGCATAGACAGTAAAAGGCTCGCGGCGAACTGCTGCATACGAGGCGCTGCAAAGGAAACTCCGCCTACCACTTCACCTCCGCCAAATGCTTCCGCCAAAAAAAAAAAGTATATTATTATTATTGTTATTATTGTAAGTGGCAATAGTGTATAAGTGTATTGTTATTTATTATACTATTTATAATAATAATAATTATTATTATTATTTACAATTATCAGAGAGGGGCACAATACATTTTGAGACAAAAGGAGCAGGGGCTTGAGCCCCCCCCCCTCCCCCTCCTTGTGCACGCCACTGCCTTGCACGGTGCCAAACACACACAGGTGTGGCAATATGGACGTCAATCAGTTACACCAGAGACGCACTGTTTGCGCTTGGCCATGCCGGGCCTCCTCCTTTGAACCTGCCTGTTTGCGTGAGGTCGTCATCTGAACGCAATAGAAGGCATAGGAGACGAGATCAACGAGGTGGAATACGGCAACGTCTCCGACGACGAGGAAACAGACCACCTTTACCATCGATGATACTGTGCAATGTAGGGCTGGGTATTGTTAGGAATTTCACAATTCGATTCGATTTCGATTCGATATTGATTTATTAGCTTCGATATCGATTCAATAATTTGTAAATACACAAGTAATTAAGTACCTGAGTATATTTTTAAATAATGTGTGCAGTATTACCAATGTTTAAGAACAAATTGACCCCAGCATGTTTCCTGTCATAGTTTATTTAGGAGAACAAACTGTACAATATTGTACATGTGTTGAATACAAACCACAACTGTAACAAACAGGTGCTTTATTAACACACCTCTAAAATGCATGTAACTGTAATAGAAAGTACATTTCTTTCTTCCTATACATTCAAGTTATAAAACAAATGTAAACAGAAACACAAAATGTGCATACTCATAAAAAAAAAAAAAGCGCTTCGTGAGGCACACCCGCGCACATTTGCACACACACGCAAGGACTCTCGCTCTCTTCCTCTCTGTCGTGCGCGCGCTACGCGGTTTGGAGCTCGCGAGCTCTAGATTTCGGGAGATTTGAACTAATTTGTGGACATCAGGGAGCCGCTATCAATATGCGGGAGACTCCCGGGGACTTATTGTTGTTCTTATTATCATTTAGGGGGCTTAGGAACATTTTGGGGTAGCTTCAGCCCCCCTAAAATAGGCCTAACGACGTCCCTGGTTGGTGGTGCAGGCTTGAACGGAGTGCAGCTGCTGTCCGTCATCTTGCTGTTTTGGTAAAGCGTGTCTTGTACAACGCTGAACGCTCTCACTAGAGTGTTGCCCACAGCGCCGCCACTGGCCGGTGGGCTGAATCGATTCATAGGATTTGATGAATCGATATTGAATTGAGAAACAAATAATTGCAATGCATTGATGAATCGATATTTTTACCCAGCCCTAGTGCAATGCCAGATAACTGCAGGGTAAAATGAAGGAACTTCGAGCTAACTCCAAAGTATGTTTTGAATATCGCACTTCAAGTTTGATGGTGTTTACGGAAACATGGCTGCACCGTGATGTCCCGGACGCTGCTCCGGGGCTGGAAGGATTCTCGCTGGTGCGGGCGGACAGGAATGACCAGTGAGGGAAAATCAGAGGCGGTGGTCTGGCTGTGTATGTGAGTAACGCTTGGTGTAAACAGTACACAATTAAAGACACAATCTGCTGTCCTGATGCTGAAGTTCTGTGCTTGAAAATTAGACCCTTTTATCTACCGAGGGAGTTTGGTAGTGTTGTTGTTTGTGCGGCCTACGTCCCTCCTAGTGGAAATGCAGTTAGAGCAGCAGAGTGTATAGCGGACTGTGTTCACCAACAATTACAGTGCTCGCCAGAGGCTCCCGTATTTATATTAGGTGATGTTAATCAATGCAAGCTGGAACTGTTCTTGCCTGGTTTCGAACAATATATAAAATGTGGGACAAGAAAGGACAGAACCCTAGACAAGTGCTATGGTAACATTAAAAAGGCTTATGAAGCCAGAGCGAAACCACCGCTGGCTAACTCCGACCACAACACTATCCATCTAATTCCTTCATACAAGACTATGCTTAAACGCAGTAAACCATGCATGAAGGAAGTAACTGTTGGACGACGCCACAGAGAGACTCAAAGGTTGTTTCCTCTGCACAGATTGGAATGTTTTTAATGACATGGACATTGATACGACTACTGAGACAATAACGGAGTATATCAACTTTTGTGTGGACAATGTACTCACTAAAAAGAATGTTATTATATATCCAAACAACAAACCTAACTAAAGGAATGAAGAGTTGCATTAATAGGAAAAATGCTGCATTTAAAAAACATGATCTTGCTGGGTTGAAAATAATACAAAAAGAGCTGAATCATAAACTAAAAGAAGCAAGGGGGCGACAGAAAGATCTTATTGAGCGTCAGTTTTCCACTTCAAATTCGAAAAAATGTGGAATACAATGAAAGCTGTTACTAATATGGAAACAAATAGACCACTTATAAATACTAGTGACGACTTACAGAAAGCTAATGAACTCAATCATTTTTACCTGTGGTTTCAAACTCATGATTTCTCTGATAAATGCAGATCTGTTATAGGTTCTCTGATGGATGATATGGGCAGTAGATTGCAAATAGATGATAATGATTTTAGACCTGTAGCATTGACATCAATAATAATGAAATGCTTTGAGAAGTACATTGTGTCCTTATTGAAAAGTGAAGTTATGTCAAAACTAGATCCATGGCAGTTTGCGTACAGACAGGGCAGGAGCACGGATGATGCAGTAGAAGTGTCACATTTAGTATCTAAACATCTGGACGATTCTAAGGCATACACGCGCCTACTTTTTATTGATTTTAGTTCAGCTTTTAATACCTTGCAACCGTACTTATTATCAAATTAAAACTGATGAATGTAAATCCTTTTATTATTAAATGGTACTTTTCTTTAACTAATAGAACTCAACAGGTTAAGGTTAATGGGAAGATCTCCGACTCTCATGACATTAGTACAGGAGCCCCGCAAGGGTGTGTGAGCTCCCCAGTTCTCTTCACACTGTATACAAACAGTTGTGTGAGGAATAATAGTAACAACTATATTGTGAAATTTAGTGATGATACTGCGATTCTTAGCTTATTATATAAAGATCAAGACATTTCGTCTTACTGCTCTGAGATTAATCAGTTTATAGAGTGGTGTGATGCTAACCACCGGATTGTAAATGTGAAGAAAATTGAGGAGATGATATTTGATCCAAAGTCAATCGGAAATCATAGCCCTATACATATTCATGATGTTCCTATCACACAAGTGTCCTCATATACATATCTGGGTGTTTACATTGACTGTTCTCTTACATTGCAGGTTCATATAGATACTTTCTGTAGACTAAACCGGTTTAAGAATTCATTCATTCCTTCAGCTGTTAAGTTATTAAATAATGCCAAGCAGAGATAGTTATTCTAAGTGGGGTATTTGTGTGGTTTTTTTTTTCTTTTTTTTCTGCCACTCAAGTGTATAAAGTGGCGTGATGTCAATTACTCTACAGTGTATAGAGTGGTATGATGCTAATCTTTTTCCAGTGTATAGAGTGGCGTGATGCCAATTACTTTCCATTTTATACAGTGGTGTGAGGCTAACTACTTGATTGTAAATGTGTTTTTTTTGTATTGTATTGTGTTTGTTTTATATGTTTGGTGTGCAGTGGCTGTATTCGTGAGCCCAAAACAAATTTCCCATCGGGACAATAAAGTATACCTATACCTACCTATGTGCGGGCTCCCTATATAGTTTACAGCAGTGGTTCTCAAAGTGTGGTACGCGTACAGGCTCCCTCTAGTGGTACGCAGAGGAATCACTGAATTTCGCACGTACGATTAAACCGGTGTGATCAGCCTTGGCTGTCTGGTCCCTGGAGCGTACGATTTGAGGGTTCAATACGCTTATTTCACGCCGCCGTTATTTTAAAATCGAAAGCGAGGCTCCGGTGGGAAGAAAACCGGAAGTGTCGCCTTTAACCACAGGAGATTGTGAATGCGATGGTGTATTGTTGTGTTTAATGTAGAAATGAGTTATTCTAAAACTGTACATACATGTCTTTCATACTTTAGACTATATACAGTGAAATTAATTTATAAATAAAATAGTTTTTTATATATAATTCAGAAAGTAAAAAAAGAAGCAGGAACGAACTATATACACATCCTATATTGGATATTAACATCCAATAGTGTAAATCGCGGCAGCAGCTTCAGGTTGGTAGTCCAAGGCATTGTTGTTTATCTTTACTTCCAGGGTTCTTCCCACCAGAGCCACACTTTCGATTTCAAAATGGCGGCTGCGAGAAATCAGCGTATACTGCTCAAAATAAACTAACCCTTACGAAACAAAAATATATTGCAGTGTATTGGAAAATATCATGTGATATATTACATTACATTTAACATTTATTCATTTAGCTGACGCTTTTATCCAAAGCGATTTACAATTGCTATGTATGTCAGAGGTCGCACGCCTCTGGAGCAATTAGGGGTTAAGTGTCTTGCTCAGGGACACATTGGTGTCTCACAGTGGATTCGAACCCGGGTCTCTCACACCAAAGGCATGTGTCTTATCCACTGCGCCATCACCACCCCATTAGGCAATATATTTACATATATGGGATTTAATATTTATATTTTCCAATATATTGCAATATATGCATAGACCATATATGTATATATATTGATACATATAAAACAAATATATTGCAATCAAGACCAAAAAAGTCACTATATTTTTACATGTAATAGTTTGTCTTTATATGCTTTAATATACTGCAATATATGTGCTATATATATATATGTGCTATATATATATATATATATATATATATATATATATATATATATATATATATGCATATATATACATATATATTTAAACTGTAGTTGGATACGTTCATCATTACGTCACCCTTTACTTTTGTCTATGGGGTTTTCAAGTAACGTTATTTAACCAAAGAAAAGTATTAAAAAGAGCTTGTGACTAAACCGCTTGACTCCGTTAGACCTGTCAGTCAAACCTCATAACTTCAACCCACCTCATGAATGAGGAGTGATGGGTCGGTCATGAACGATTCGTTCAATTTGAACCAATCTTTCATATGACTCGCGAACACCGGGTTTATGAACGACTCATCGGGGTGTTTTTTTAATGCTCTGGTTCAAACAGTTGAATGCACTAGTAGTTAGTCAGTTTAGTAGCCATGAAATTTTTACAGAATGTTGCAGTGCTTATTATAAATGAGTTATCCGTGCACAATATATATATTTTTTAATATATTAATATATACACGCATAGGTTACAACAGGAAGTTTTCCTTTGAATGCGGAGTACTTTTTGTTATCTGTGGACCAAGTCATAGTTAACAGCCACATCACCATCTTCAGTGATGCTGTCAGGCTGATGTTTGCCTCATACTACTGCCTGAACATTTCATACCCAGCAGACCAAGGAGCAACCCTGGAGTTCTTGCAAAGGTAAAAAAGCAGCAATGTCAGTCAACAACCTATCACATTCTCTCTCTCTCTCTCTCCTCTCTTTCACACACACACAACGTCCTCGCACACTCAGTCTCAATCACTCACACACATCTTCACACTCACCTAAAAACTGTATTTTGAATAAAGGAAAACTAATATTAATATCGTGGGAGATCTTTTAGTGTTTAATGTTCTATTATTTTAGAATTTAAAATGTTTTCTGGTATGTCTGAGTTTTTGGGGTCACCATTGTGCTGAAGAGTAGAGCCTGTGGTTATGTTGACGATTGGATTAAGACCATTAAGAGTATACTATAATTACTATATTTTAATAATAATGACTTTGAGCACGATATTAAGTGGTTTAAAGATTTGCACATATATTGCAGGTTGCATAATTAAGTATTCATATATTTTAGATGTTACATGTATATATCTCCATATATGTACATACATTATATGTGCATATTCACATATATGTACACATATATTGTGCATACATCTTACAATATATATGTACATATATTGCCATATAAATTTACATATATTTAAAATATATACTACCATATATTAAACATACATGTGACACTATATCTTTACATATATTATCAATACATTTTCCCATATAAATCGGAATACATTATGGTGGATATTTATAAATATAAAATTGCATATATTTTACGATATATAAACACATATATTATATATTCATGTTCAATATATTGGAATATATGGAAAGCGGCAATCATTTGTATATTTTGCAATATATTGCAATATATTACATGAATATATAATATATTGTATAATATATGCATCATTAATATATTATTCCATGTATTTCCAATATATAATATATTGGAAAAATAATATATTACAACATATTACAATATATTTCAAGTAATATATTGGTAAATATATTTTCCTTTCGTAAGGGTTGTTCACCCCAAAATGAAGAATTTGTTTTTTTTATATATATATATTTATAACTTACTCACCCTCATGTCGTTCACCCTCATGTCACCCTCATCTAAAAAGATGCCATTAAACAATTATTTAAAATATACTGTTTTTATGTTGTTTCTACCTTTGCCACCATTACTTGTATCCATTGCTAGATATACCTCCTTGATTTACAAGTTATATTTACAGTAGTCAATATTTGAAGTGGATCAAAAAAGTTAATCAAAGTTGTCCTAAGACAAGAACGGGTATTGTTCAAAAATCATATCTAACTTTGATGAAAGGTTTTGATCCACTTCAAATGTTGACTGTACTGTATTATCATCAACTACAGTCGCATTATTAACATTAAGTGACGTGGCATCTGACACACAGAAGCGATGGCACATGTTGCGATGCTGAGTGGCACATCCGCTGGATGTTGCCATGTGTCAGTGACATTGTCGCAAAACACTGCAGAACATGTCGCATATAACGTATCCCAACAAATGATTTTGAAGAATGTATTATTATTTTTTTTACACTTTTTTTGGATGGACTTCACATATTAAAGCCACAGATGCCATGTTACTTAATGTTAATACCGCCTCTCATCAACTGGCTATTTTTCTAGACATTCTGTTCAAAAAATGTGTTGCTTTTTAGGCCAGATCTCGTCACCGCTGCCAGTTGAACGACCCAATCAAGTCTGTTGTGCCAGTCTTGCATTATGAAACTGCTTACAATGTTTCAGCTTACTGATGAGCAGTGTTGGGCAAGTTACTTTTAAAAAGTAATTAGTTACAGTTACTAGTTACTTCTTCCAAAAAGTAACTAAATTAGTTACTCAGTTACAAATTTTAAAAGTAACTAGCTACTTAAGAAAGTAACTATTGCGTTACTTTCAAGTAAAATTAAATTTTAAATGCTCAAATGTGACCCCACCTCTACCCCTCTTTAACGGAACTTAAAATACATGTGCATGTTCAATTATTTATGATAAATCTGAATATTATAATGAAATGGACACTTAATACAATACATTATTAACAGAAACATGAAACATTGTACACACATCTAAAAAAAAAAATGTTGCTGTGGGACAAAGTGAGACTAGCCTCCAATCAAATGCCATGTATGTAGATATTATGTTTATATAGTGGATCAATGCAAATAACACAATAGATGTTTTGGAACTTTTGATATTTATTGCCCCTCAACAGGCCACAACTGGGAAAAATTAAATTAAGCTTGTTAAGCAATATACCAAAAAGAAATAACAAATATATACACTCTTTGTAGTGCAAATAAAACAAAAAAAAATTACTGAAAAAATGCTGTACTTCAAGTAGAACAGTGTAACAATATTAGGTGCTTTCAATGTGACTGGAAAGTGCAATGTATAGCAAAACGAGGGATATACATATACAGGTAGGTAATACATAAAAAATAAAAAATACATCTCCATCAAAATAAATCTCGTACTCTGGCCATTGACAATTTTACTTCAAGAGGCTGCAGCCAGCCAACAAATAAATCTAAATTAAATTATGCTCTTTAAGCAATGTACCAAAAATGTATAAAACAAATAAAATACACTCTTTTTAGTGCAAAACTGCAAATGTAAAAAGATGCAACACAACTTTAGACATACTGTATCCAACTTTAGCTCCTGAACATTCATTCATTCATCTATACATCCATGCATTCATTATTCTATCCATTCATCTATCCATCCATCCATCATTCTATTCTCCCCATCCATCATTCTATTCTCTCCATCCATCCATGCATCCATCCATCAATCCATCCATCCATCCATCATTCTATTCTCTCCATCCATCCATGCATCCATCCATCCATCCATCATTCTATTCTCTCCATCCATCCATGCATCCATCCATCCATCCATCATTCTATTCTCTCCATCCATCCATGCATCCATCCATCCATCCATCATTCTATTCTCCCCATCCATCCATGCATCCATCCATCCATCCATCATTCTATTCTCTCCATCCATCCATGCATCCATCCATCCATCCATCATTCTATTCTCTCCATCCATCCATCCATGCATCCATCCATCCATCCATCATTCTATTCTCTCCATCCATGCATCCATCCATCCATCCATCCATCCATCCATCATTTTATTCTCCCCATTCATCCAAGCTACCCTATCTAGCTATCCATCCACCCATTCTTGTCATTGAACCAGTGGTTGTATCTCAAAACCAAAAGCTTCTCAAACTTCTGGTCAGAGAGCCTGTTCCTCAGTGGAGTCAAGACTAGCTTCCCCAGGCTAAAAAGTCTCTCTACTGGAGCACTGGATGGAGTGGCTGCATTATAACGGAGTGCAATTTTCTTTATCAGTGCAAAACCATTAAGAGAGTCTATCCCTTGTTCTCCTGATTTTAAATAGTCTGCAACTTGACTTTCAGCAGTAGCAGAGGTGTCATCCTCATCCTCAAAGGAAAAGAACTCATCCTCTATGGCAGAGTCTGTGCTGAGGTGGCGTGTTGGTGGGTTGGTACCTGCTTGCTGGTCTTCTTGGACAATTTTCCGACACTCTTCCAGCAGACTTGCATTGGCCTTGTCCTTCCTGTCCTGTGTCCGCAGCCAACGCAGTTTGAACTTGGGCAAAGTCACAGCAGCCAAACGAGTGTGCTACTCGCTCTCCAGCACCTCTGCAAATCTTGTCTTGATTGCCTGAAATGATACATAAGAATGCAATTATATTATATTATTATAATTATTATAATAATATTATATTATCTGAGAGAGAGAGAGAGAGAGAGCATTATAGACCATTATGAACATATTTATAGATGTTTAATTTTACATTAGCCTATATTTATTTCCCTATATGCCTATACATTCATTACTTTACAACAAGGCTTTAAAGGTCCATCATCTGTAGTCATAATGTATCATAACTGTAAAGGCTAGGCTAGAATAGAATAGAGTTTATTTTCCCATTCATATAATAAAATGAATTTATTGGGTAATGTGTTGAAGATCTAAAATAAATTAAAGTTCTTACTGTGACAATTGCCTCTGGAAGGTCAATTAGGATGTGCAGGCCACTCAGTTGCAGGGTCTTGAATATCAATGTCTCCAGCGTGGGTAGGAGTGTGCCATGGAAACAATGATCTTCTCCCTGAAGAATGTCTAAAGCAACTGTAAGTGGCTTCATGACCGTACAGTATTCCCTAATGAACTGGTGTTCTCGTTCTGTGATGGCTGTCAATCCAAACTTGGATGAGATGGTGTTCAGCTCAACTATAGGAACCCCAGATATACGAGCCAGGGCATCATAAAATGAGTTCCATCTTGTGGTGCATGGGACTAACAGCTTCTTAGAAATGACATCGTGCACAGTCTCTGCAGCCACCGTTGACCTACTAGCCTTATTCCACAACCCTGTGCATTTTGTGGTGGCACTTCTGTAAACAGGTTTTGTTCCGGGTGTTGACAGTAACCACTTGTCAATATCAGTGCATGATACCAGGTTTAGGGTGTATGTCTAAAGCACACACCCTTGTCATTGAACCAGTGGTTGTATCTCAAAACCAAAAGCTTCTCAAACTTCGGGTCAGAGAGCCTGTTCCTCAGTGGAGTCAAGACTAGCTTCCCCAGGCTAAAAAGTCTCTCTACTGGGGCACTGGGGCACCACACACGCACATCTCTGATGTGGCGGCAACGTGATCACAGTATCATCTTCATCACCACCATCATCATCAAAAACAACACTGGTCTGCAAGGCCTCACTGATGTCCAGGGGCACTGTAAAGGGGGGGTAAACGATGACGATTCTCGGGGCCCATGACTAAGAGGGGGCCCAGAGAAGCCCCCAATAAAATTGTGGTGCTAAAAAAATATATTTGATAGTAAAAATTATTAACTTTAAATTATTCTATTTGCTGTTTCCTGGTGTCAAAAAAATGTATTTGTTTAGGAAACACAAACGTCCGTGGGCCTAGGCCTGGACGATTTTGCCTAAAATCATAATCGCGATTAATCGAACAAGTTACCTCGATTACGATTAATGAACGATTATTTTTACAAAAATTCATATGTCACTGGCAAGGCTTATACTGTAATGTTCACGGTTATTTTTTCTAAAGAAAGAGTGCATAATCCTATCTTTGTGATTCTAAAATAAGGAAACGCACACAGATAGCTTTTAATGCTTATTTATTAAATATTTCAAACAATTGAATCAAACAAAGCATACAATGCTTGAAATAAAAACGTCTTATAAAAAAGTAATTTAAGTTTTAATGTAAAAAGAAAGTTTCCTAAAAATGTAGAAAATAAAGAACTTTTAAAAATAGTTCTTTTTGTAAACAAAATAAATTATTGTAAATATTGCCATCTTAAAAGTAAAATATAACTTGTATAAAACTAAAAAACTAATCCTTTTCACATTGTGTAGCATTTGTAAATGCTTGTGTTATCGAAACCAGCGTTGTGGAGGCACTTGTTGCTGGGCGTTTGTAAGTCTCTCTCTTTTTTCGCGTGTTTCTTTGGTACAAGCGGCTCCTGTTGCTGAGTTGACTCAGTGTTTGAGTTCCCTTTCACACAGAGATTCCGGAAAATACACGGATAAAGTGACCCGGGATTTGACCCGGGTTCGTTTGACTTTGGTTCATTCACACTGCCAGTGGTTTTCCGGAATCAGAGAGTGCGTTCACACACAACCAGTAAAGACACGTGACATGTGTCAGCGGCGTCTATAGTTTGCTTATGAGCTACGATTTCTCTCTCGAAAAACCACGCTTGAGCATTTTTTTTCTCTGATTCGATCTTAAACTAGCGCATTACGTACCGTTTCACGCTGGCGAACGATCCCACATCATGACACGGCATTGATTACGGCTTTTGTTCACACAGCGCGCGTTCCGGGACTGAACACGGCAATGTTAAGCCCCTTTCACACAGAGATTCCGGAAAATACACGGATAAAGTGTATTCGGGTTTGTTTGATTTTGCTTCATTCACACTGCCAGTGATTTGCCGGAATCAGAGAGCGCGTTCACACACAACCCGTGTATGTTCCGGAAAGACGCGTGACGTTGGATGTGACGTGTAAGGTACGCGTCGAAAAGCGGAAGTGTTTGCATTGCTTTGAATAACATGACAGCTGATCAGGCATTAGATGTTGCTGTTCAAACTTTGTTGTTTATGTACAAAATGTTTCGCCTTAAGTTTACTTATGATCTGCGCTTTCGATCTCGAGAAACCACGCTCGATCATTTTTTTTTTTCGGATTCGGTCGTACACTAACGCATCACGTACCGTTCCACAAAGCTGGCGAACGATCTCAGCTTCGGCGCGGATTGCAAGGAGCTCAGGTCTCTACTTCAGTCCAGTTTGCAGACATTTTTTCGTTCTTTCTTGTATCGATGACGAACACAAACTTTCTTCTAGAGTAACTGAGTCGCACGATAACTACTTCATTGCAAAGACTCGTGCATCATCACTACGACACACCCCTTATACGGCATTGGTTCTGGCTTTTGTTCACACAGCGCGCGTTCCGGGTCTGAACACGGCAATGTTACTAGGTCCCCAACCCGGCATCGATCCCGGCATCAATTCCGGGTCGTGTTTGCGTTCACACAGAAGGCACTCTGGCAATTTGCCGGGTTCAAAGCGCTGTGTGAAAGGGGCTTTACTGTCCCCAACCTGGCATCAATCCCGGGTCGTGTTTGCGTTCACACAGAAGGTGTTTGTTCTGGCAATTTCCTGGGATCAACGCGCTGTGTGAAAGGGGCTCATGTTGCTTCAATGTTGCAGACTGGACGGGGCGGAGTTACGTGACTACACACGCGGTAATATGTTTTAAGGGGAAAGTACATTAACACACAGTGGGCGGAAATATTAATAGGATTAAAAAAACGAAATAACCGACATGGTAAAATTACGCCCGTTATAGGCTCTGAATTTCGGTTTCGATTATTTTTCGATTAATCATCCAGCCCTACATGGGCCCCTCTCCCCCTCTCGATTATCATAAAATGGTTCAGTCCGCCCAAATTGTATCCAGGCAACACAAACAGCTTGACTTCACTTATACCGCCGGCAGAATATCAACTTGACGGAAGAGGAAGTGAAAATGCCTCAAAAATCTGGAAGTCAAAAACGGAAAGAGAAAAAAATAAGAGAAGTGAAAGAGGCAAAGGGTCGACAGTATGTTACCCAATATTTCACAAGAAAAGGTGGGTTTGTAAGTAGGCCTAAATTGTTAGTGGACCGCCCGTGACAATGATCGTAGCCTACGGCACTTTTCTGTGCGTACGCACGCTTTGTACATGAGGCCCCAGGTCTCTACGGTAGCATTTTTCGACAAGTTAGCACGTTTCGATAGAGCAGGGTGCACCGTGCACGGCTTTGCCTCACGTGCAGCCGGTGTCGGCATCTTTGTAGGAGGCTCCGCCCACTTTCAGCACCCTGCTGCGGTCCACGCTGTTGCACCTGTCTTGCAAGCAGTCTAACTTCATGAACTCTGATAAAAAATCCTCTGCCAGCTACTGTACAAACTACTATCAGCTGTTTGTGAGGTTTCAGTGCATCTCTTGAAGAAGATGTGGAGTTGTATTACTACTACAATGTCCCCTATATTGTCAAATACAGCATGATTCATCTCTGCCAACCATCTTCACATAATACTTTCACATTATCTGATCCAGACCGTCGGCAAAACTCAATTTAAAAACAGCGCAAAATGACTGCCTGTGGACGTTATAGGTAGAAATGATTATATTTCTGTTTTTATTCACACAATAAATATTTAAACTAGTTTTAATGAAAATTCATGTAGTTTTAGGAAAAGTCAGGGAGCAGCAAGGATTTGTGATTTATTTAGACAAAGTTATTGACTATGCAAATTTCAAAACGGTCAAAATTACGCCTTGTTCGTTCTGGTGTTAAAGATAATAACCATAAATTTAAATGTTGCGGTTAAAATGTCTGCTGGTGGCCGTTCTAGTGTTAAAAGTGCATGATAAGGGAACTCAATTTTCTAAATATATGAGAATGATAGTCAAAATACCATAAAAGCGCATGATTTTATGTAAATTAATATGAAAAAAGTCTCAGCTGTGTTGGGGGCCCTGTCAAGATTCTTTTCATGGGGCCCAAAATCCTTAGCAGCGCCCCTGTGTGTGTGTGTGTGTGTGTGTGTGTATTTCTGTGGAGGATTAGATAAAGACACAGATGTGTTTCAGACACAGTTGATCCTCCTTTACTAAAGTGTTTTCTCTCTCTCTGTTCTTTGTGTCATCAGTGTAAGATCAGGCTCACATGTGTCCAGCTCTGTGTCTCTGAAGAGTGATCAGTCTAAAGATCATCCACTAAACTTCAGTGAGAAAACACCATCATCTAATAAAAGGTATTTCATGAGTTTCTAATTTTTTGTCACACTTTGACTGTGTTTAAAAGTTGTATCAGTGAATACCAATCATGAAACATTTTTAGATCAAATATTTATCATTAATCAGATAAAATATTTAACAGAGTATTCACAGCTAATGCTATTATCTCTTTCTGTGATATTTCGGCCGGAAAATCAGTATTTTATTCTATTTATTTGATTACAGGCTTCAATATGAGACATTAGACTCAGATGTTCAGACTCACAGGAACCACGAGAATTTCAAAGACGATCTTCTAGGGATCTTCCAAGTAGGAAAACATATTTTTATTTGTTTAAAAAAAAAGCATAAAAAAATCATATGTATGTTATTGAAAAAAAAAAGTAATTTAATGTAATTCCTCCAGCTCACTATTTTCCTTTTAAGTACTTATATATTTTTTATTTCTCTATTTGTTAAAAATAACAGCTGGTTAACATGTTAGTCTTTTAACTGGATTTATTTTTTACAGATAAATAGTGTTGACCAAATGTAGATGTACAATTTGGCTTAAATTGTGTTATTCTGTCTTTTCTCTTAATTTTGTTTGTAGGATCTTGAGAGCAAAATAATCAAATTTCTGAAGATTAAACTAGAAACGTTTAAGAAAATATTACAAAATGAGAACACAGAACACTTTGTGAAGGACTTTAATGAGAACAGATCCAGTATCAAATCAGCAGCTCTTGATCTCACACTACATTACCTGAGAGACATGAAGCAAGGTAAGAGACTCATGATCATCTGTCTGATTGTCTCTTATAAATGTAGGAGTATAAATGTAAATGTACTTTAAAAAAATATAATTTTTTTTTTTTATCTGAATGGCCCATGAAACGCGTAGATCAGCAGGCCATTGGTTCTTTTCTTGATTGACACTGGGCTGGTCCAATCACATCTTTAAACACCTCCCCCTCTGGGCTCTGAGCGAGCGTGCAGTGTCACTGTGTATTTTCATCCAACTGTATACTTATACAGTACTTAAGACAAACCAAACTGTGTTTATGTAAACCTTGTGTGTATTTGACAGTGTTGGGTGCTAAAAATAAATGCAGTCCAGTAATAATCTGCTATTTAATGTATGCGCTCTTCGAGTGTAAGCGATCAGAAAAGCGCCAGTGAGAACAGCACGCTAATGAAAAGTGGAAACTGCAAGTAATGAACTTTCATTAATGCAAATAACTGCAGTTTACCGTGAGTGTAACTCTACCTCTGCGTTAACATGTGTTGTGAATCAGACCTAATTCTTCACTTTTTAATGAGTATTTATCACAGTTACATTTCTGTTTGTCTGCCTGTTAATGTGTAGGTCATCAATGAAAGTGAAGTATCCTCACTAAGTCATCATGATTTCAAATCAAGATCATGAAGTTGGGCAGAAACAGAAAGCATTGCATTGTAACCTTGCAGACACTCT
Source organism: Gila orcuttii (assembly GCA_026230005.1). Lineage (NCBI taxonomy): Eukaryota > Metazoa > Chordata > Actinopteri > Cypriniformes > Leuciscidae > Gila > Gila orcuttii. Next base: position 50,344,169 of record JAPDVR010000006.1, read on the forward strand.
TGAATGACAAAACACACTTCACTCTGTAGGAACTACAACAACACAACTATCTATCTTTCTAAGAATACATTACTTTGCTTGAACAATTACCAGAGCAAGTTATTCTATCACAACCTGACAAATTATGCTGTTAATGTTGTTGCATTTTGTTGTGTACTTTTGTTGCCGCCTGGTTGTGTATAATGAATTGAATAATAGTTTAACAGGAGAGTGTAGAGGAAAGAAGGATAGCAAGATTCTGAATATGAACTTGCTTTTGGACTGAGAAAAGGTCATTTAATCTTTTTTAAAACACAGCAGAAATTCAGAAGCCTACATGTGTAACTGTTAATGACATGTATCGTACAGATTAATAATGAGAGAAGAAGAGAACAGCAAGAGGAGAGACGACTCCAGGCAAGTTCAATTAATCAACAGTGCTTCATTTTTCAAGAGTAATTTTCAAATTACTGAGAAAAATTGTGAAGAACTTCCAAGAACCATAAATATAGTGTGAAAGTTCAACAGTTTCCTACAAGGATGCAGTTAGTTTCTTATGGCCATCCCATAATCAAGACCGGCAATTAAACCACCAACAATTACAAGTGTGGTCCATAAAGCAACACCACATTAAGCTTCCAGTCTAAGAATCTTATAATTAGGGATGCACCGAATCCAGATTTGTGGGGTTCGGCGGAATACCGAATCCACTGGTTAAGATTCTGCCGAATCCGAAACCGAATACCGAATCCTACTCTCATCCTCAGTCCATTAACACAGTAAACACATTAATGAAGTAAACAAAGTGGATTTTTAATTTTATTTTATTACTGTAAATAATAAACACTACTTTTACTTTTATAACTGTAAAAAAAAAGAATAAGCAACATTATGCATTTGAACAGCGGCGATATTGTGTAGCCTATAGTTTAGAGTCCTTGCCACCATGAGGCAAATCGGCATTGCAAATTGAACATGTAGCTCGACTTGAATTGCCTTCTTTTCACTGAAAGTACTGCCAAACAACACTTTTTCTGCTCACGAGTTCTATTTTCACTTTCTCACAGCCTACTGCATTCGAACGGTCCACCTACTGTAACGAGTGGAAATAAGGTGTGGCCCCTTTAAGAACTGCGCGCTCCCTGTTGAACTGTCTGCAGTCCGTATTGTATGTGCCGTGCGCCTCGAACACATGCCCATGTGTGCGGGTTATTTCTGTTTGATGCTCATTTTTACCTTATTTTGATAAGTAACGCTGTGGACGGTAGAACGTGTGACAGACAGTTACACAAGTTAGGTTGTGGAATAAAGTGCGAGTTGTGAGATGCCAATCGCCTCCGTGAGTCTGTCTGGCCTCTGCAATAACTTTAGCTGTGAGCTATCCCTATTTTTCTTCCTGACACAACGCGTTACACTACAGGCTTGTTCGACTTGAACCGGCACTGCACAGACAGATCAGTTTATGACATCAAAGTACCGCGAGAGCAATTCAAAAGCATAACCCAGCAAACATGCCAGTGTGGGCCCACTGTGGGTAAGTGTGGGTTTTCTGTGGGACAGTGTGGGCAAGGGCAAACCCTTTGGGGGCCCCATGTGGGCTTTCTGTGGGTAACCCACAGTGGGCTTGCCCACAGAAAACCCACACGAGCCCCTAGTGGGTTAGCCCATGCGGGGCCCATATCTGTTTTGCCCATTTGGGCCCCCATGAGGACTTATTGTGGGTAACCCACAGTGGGCTTGCCCACAGAAAACCCACACAGGCCCCTAGTGGGTTAGCCCATGCAGGGCCCATATCAGTTTTGCCCATTTGGGCCCCCATCAGGATTCACTGTGGGCTTCCCCACAGAAAACCCACATGTGCCCCGAAAACACACATACTCGCACACACAGTCATTGCTAACGCTGTCATTCTGGATTCGACTGGTACAACACATTTTTAGTTTTTAGTACAGTTTTATGCATTAAAAAAAATATAAAGTAAAAGTATCTCCATTCATTCAATCTATTAAGGAGACAGAGTTGTAACTTTGGTTTTCCTTTGGCTCTGGCATCAGCCTCCACCATTAAATAACTAAAATTGCCTCTACTGATGCAAACACTGCCCCTGACTTTATTGATACTGTGAGTTATTTTTTACAACATAGGCTATACTTTGTATACAATGTTGTTATTGTCAAAGTAGATATTTTTGCAGATTACATTTTTCTAAGACAAGCTGCTATAGTGCAGGTGTAAGAAATAATAATGATAATAATTACTAGTATGTATTAATATTAAATATAATGTAAACATGTTAAAATAAACGTTATTCTGTTGTTATTAAAATCAGGGCTCCAGACTAACAATAAAATGCACCATAGCCTAATTGAGCTCACTGAAGCTGTTTTCATCCGAGTAGGCTCTCTCTCGGCTCTCTTTCTTTGGTGTGTGTGTGTGTGTGTGTGTGTGTGTGTGTTTATGAGGCTCTGGTGTGTGTGTGTGTTTATGAGGCGCCGGACTGGACAAAAGGGAGATGGTCCTCACTGCAGAACACGAAATACAGGGATCTGGATCCAACTCCTCCCACCTTACATATACCTAAACCTACCCATCTCCACCCCCTGATCCCTAAACCCACCCCTTTACCTACCAATCTCTACCCCTTAAATCTGGATTCAACTCCGCCCCCTGGATCTCGTGTCTGCAGTGAGGTGCTACTGGACAAAAGCGAAGCGTGTGTCCCAGCATTATATAATTTGTTTATAAATAAATTACAAATTTCAGCATATAATAATCTCTGATTATAAACATTAATCAGATATAGGTCACAATTGAAAGAACGTGTACGGTAAAAAAAAAATCGGATATAGGCAACAAATCAGAATTGGCCGTCTGTTTTCCTGCGTTTATTTTGCTGATGCTGATTGCCGTGGCCTCGTTTACACTGGAGGTCTTGATGCCCAATTCTGATTTTTATTTAATCAAAATAATAAAAAAACAGTTATATTGAAAAATGTAACAAATTAATCTAAATCAGCATCGGCATCATTACTCCAGTCTTCAGACACATGATCCTTCAGAAATCATTTTAATATGATGATTTGCTGCTCAAGAAATACTTCACTTGTGCTGCTTAAAATTTTTTGTGAAAACAATGGGTAAGATTAAAAAAGACAGATATTGATATTTTTATTCATCAAGGAAGCATTAAATTGATCAAAAGTGAAAAGAGAAGACATTTATAAAGTTACAAAAGATTTCTATTCAATAAATGCTTTAATAAATTTAATAAATGCTGTTTGGTGCGACACCACCACCACCACCACGAGTTTACCATTTAAATAATTTAAAGAATTAACATGGATTATGGCAGTAAAAAAATACAGGTATACATAAAAGATAGGCTCTATTATATATATATATATATATATATATATATATATATATATATATATATATATATATATATATATATATAGCCTATCTTATAGCCTATGTATAATAATATTAATTAAATTAATGTATTATATTATAATGTGAATATTATATATATATATATATATATATATATATATATATATATATATATATATATATATATATAATTCATATTTTAATATTATAATAAATTAATTTAAAAAATGTAACTTTACACCTCGCGTGCAAGGCCCGCGAAAGAACCTGGAAGCCGGTATAAAAGCTCTGATCAACGGCAATCAGGTGCACAGCACGACGACTCCATCTGTGGACATATCCTGACTGAGAGGTTTCCTGAGGTAAAGTACTTTTTAAACTATTTTATTCAAATAACTTTTAAAAACTTATAACTCCAATACAAATATCAATGACAATTAAAAGTATTAAGAAAACGTATATCAAATCTTGAATTTTCAAAAAAATGCGATCTGAGGGAAAAAAATAGTTTTTCTCAGGCTATGTTTCAAACACATTAATAATAATAATAATAATAATAATAATAATAATAATAATATCAGCCCCCATATAAAACCCAATGAATTATCACTTGACGGGCCATCTTTTACCAACTTTAATGTTCACGCAAACTGGTTTTGCTTGCGTCTACACTTCAGCTCCGTCTATAACCGTTAATGTCGTTATACCTGTGTGACGTCATTTGGGCATTTGCGCGAATGGAGAATATCTAGTCAAATTGAGAAAAACTCTTTGGTTTTAGAATCACACCCGTCAAGGTGTTAGTAAAAATGAATAATTTTACAATTATTATTAACAATATTTTCACTCTGAAGTAAGCGCTCACTGGTTTGAGCTAAAGCGCGTGACCTCAAGTTCAAGTTCAAGTGCGCGAGCTCCGTCTAAGACAGAGTGCATTTAGGCCACGCCCACACCGGGGAATTTTTTTTTTTCACAGTGTCCATTGACTTTGGATTTTTCCATGTCATTTCGGACTTATAACGAAAACATTTTCAGATGTTATTGTACACATTTACACAACACAACCATTAATAACATGAAAGTAATTATTCTTTGTTCTTTTTTATAGTGTTAACTGACATCTGACTGTGGTAAGTGATCAATCTAATAAGTTAGTCATCCTAAATCTCTGATTTGGCATGATGCTCAAAAATGATCTAATGAAAAACATGTGTAATTTGAACAGTAATGTCTGAATAGTGTTTTTTTTTTTGTGTCTTTTTCTGTCTTGCAGCAAGCAGCTAAAATACACCCAAACGGCTCTTTTGAGAGCCAAAGCACTGACCATCTTTGGCTTTTTTGTGAGTATATTACACACTTTCTTAGTATTTGCATTTAGATCAAACATCATGCAGCAGGTTAGAGTCATAAGTAATGCCTTATACAAATTAAACAAATATATATTTTAGAAAACAATTTAGCATCATCTCTAATTAAAAATGTTCACAATGATCATTAATGAATAAACAATCCATGTCAATTCATACGGTATGCAGTGTCTGACTACTAATGTTTTGATTTTTTTGTCCACTTTGTTTTTGTGTCATCAGCAGCACCCCAACGGCTATTTTGAGAGCGTCTTTGGCTTTTTTGTGAGTATATTTTTTTGACTGAGTGTCAGACACTTTTTTAACATTTTTAATTATTAGTTTTGCCAACAGCATCTAAATAAAGAAAACATTTTTTTTCTTTTTACGGACTGTTTCTTGCTTTTGGTTTTTGGCTCATATTGGCGAAAAAGTACAATTTTACTATCTATACTAAGTAATACAAAACAGACTTAGTGGCATATTACAAAAATCCTAACTTCAGAATCATATCTTGTTGGTTTAGTAATCATGGCAATTTCACAGGAGCTCATTTAGGACCAGTCCAGCACTATTGCAGAAGTGCATTAACTTATCTTAATCTTAGGAAAGCTGAAGCAGAAGAAAACCCCAAAAAGTGGCTTTACTTTATGACCCACTGGTGTCCAAAAACCAACATTACAATTACAATACAATAGTCAACATAAGATTAAAAGTTTCTGTAATATTCCCACTAGGTTTAAAATTTCCAAACTAAGGCTGGCCTTTTATATTCACATGTATACGATTTAAATAATAATAAAAAAAAAACATTCAATCAATATTTAGGTTTAAAGTCATTTAACAATATGTGTGTAAAATGGCCATAAATCAGCAATAAATCATTTTGATGTTTTTATTTATTTTATTATTTATGTACTGATTTTTAAGCCTCAAATATTTGCAATATAGGCTTACCACGATATAATACCGGTTATGAGGAACAATATCGGCAGAGATGGGAGCAAGTCACGCATGTTTAAGTCGAAACCAAGTCCTTAACATCAAGTATCGAATCAAGTCTCAAGTCCCAGTGCACAAAAAAGTCACTTCCTACTAAGGATCAAGTCAAGTCACAGTATCAAGTTTGAGGGCACTTCCGAGCAGAATGTGCTGTATGATTTCTTATTTGCTTGCTTGCTAGTCTTGCGAATAAATGTTTGTTGTATTCTTCATACAACACTGAATAAGTGTCTTTATACAAATAAAATGTATATTGTCTATAGAGGCAAATACAATTGTCCCTTCATTTTATATGGACAGCGATATATGTGTAAACATCTGGAAACTTGACCAATGTCTTCAATATTGGGATATAACAAAGTTAAATATTTAATTTTAATCATCACACAGCTTTATTTGTAAACTTGTTTTATTGAACTGTATTGTCAGTGCACAAAAGCTAATTTTTAATTTGTCATTCAAAATAATGGAGACCGATAAAAAAAAGTTTTACAAGAGATTTCTTACTTTTGCTAATGGACAAAATGAGTACTATAGCCTTCATCTCTCAGTTGAACCGGCTAATAGTTTATAATATATTAGCATAATATTGCTGTTAGCTCTGAAATGAATTAACCTAAGCAAGTTTCTTCAAATTTACTGTCTATATTTGTAAAAAGTTGAGACGTTTGACAGCATTTTTAGCGTCCTTATCATTTGGATATATATCAGGTACAGTAGGCTTAATGCATATTTTTCTCAAGCAAAGACATACAAAGGAAAAATGTCAGCAAATTTAAGTTTGACCTTAATTGCACTAAACTACACAGTATTAACAATTATTTTGATCTGTTGACAACTAACCTTGGCGTCCTACACCCTTTTGAACTCAAACTAAAGACATAATTAGACTTAAAATAGAATGCCTACAGTTCACGAAACCTTTGGACTACATGCATGATTGTAGTCTCGTCTGGAAGAAGACAGATAAGAGTTTGTTATCATCAAGATATTACACATCTCCGGCCAGAAATGGATAGTCGTGGTCAAAACCTACTACTGACTACTAATGTTTTTTTTTTGTTTTTTTTTCTCTACTTTTGTTTTTGTGTCATCAGCGGCCCAACGGCTCTTTGGATTTTTTGTGAGTATATTTTTTGACTTGGGTGTCAGACATTTTCTTAACCTTTTAAATTCTTAAGTTTAGCCTTTGCCAAAAGGATATAAATAGAAGTTATGCATCTACAATTATGGCATCTTTCGGTTGCTGTCTACATTTTATCTTTTTACTATCTCTGCAATTTCATATCATTGAAAATAATAATTTCATGCAGCAAGTAATATACGTTATAATTGAAGGAATAGTTATTTTATAATTGAAATTGATTGATGATATTAGTATTTAGTTTGTCTTAAGGATGTATATAACTTTTTTATTATATTACATTAATATATTTTTCTTTTTACATACCGTTTTTTGCTTGTTTTATTTTTTGGTTCATATTGGCGAAAGAGTAAGTATTATACAATTTTACTATCTATACCAAGTAATACAAAACAGCCTTAGTGGCATATTACAGAAAAATCTTAACTTCAGAATCTTGTTGGTTTAGTAATCATGGCATTTTCATGGCATTTTAAGAGCTCATTAAGGACCAAAACTATTGCACAATAACATTTCAAAAGTGCATTAACTTATCTCAATCTTAGGAAAACAGAAGCATCAAACCTTGCAGAAGAAAAAAAAGTGGTTTTACTTTATGTAAAAAAACAAACTTTACTTTCCACTGGTGTCCAAAAACCAACATCACAATTGTAATACAATAGTCAACATAAGATGGAAAGTTTCTCTAATATGCCTACTAGGTTGCAAATTTCCAAACTAAGGCTGGCCTTTTATTTTCACATATAGGATTTTTTTTTTTTTCATTCAATCAATGTTTAGGTTTAAAGTCATTTAACAATATGTGGGTAAAAAGGTCATAAATTAGCAACAAATCATATATAAATATATCAGAGTTTCCGCTAGAAAAAAATGGTGCCGGTCAGAGTGACCGGCAGAGGTTTAGTTTAACGGACATTTTGATGATATGCCGGTCAAATATCGCCTCTTAATTAGTCAAGTTGAGGAAAACTGGAGGCAGGCTATGTAACTTAAAAAATGACATAATCAGGCCGTATAGAATGCAACATGTTTATTAGCATAACTTTTAAATAGACGGAAAACATGAACGTCCGATTGGCGTCAATCAACGCCAATTGTTTTTACTATGGTTTCACATTCATAGTTTAACAAACCAATCCCCCTTCCCCACATAAAATATCTGAATAGTAGCCTATTGTTTTTACTCAAGCGAACTTAATTATATACACTCTCAGTAGCGTCTCATTTAGCTGGTAACATTTAAATTGGCCACTGTGAAATGACTCCTTGTCAAATTAACTGGAACAAACAAATGACTAGGCCAACACTGTCTCGCGTCATTTTAGGCTACTTTTTACGCTGTTTTGCAGTGCTGAAATGTGCAGCTGCCGACTTAAAATCAAAACTTCCCAGTGTCTCTCCACAACTTGCAATGCGCATAAGCCGCGTAACCTTGTTCTCCGCAAGGCGACTTCGCTGCTTCGTCTTGATCCGATTCTGCAGCGAGAACCCCCTCTCTGCCGGAACACTCGAGACAGGGATTACACAGGCTATCTTGGCGAGTTTGGTCCACTCTGGATACATTTCGTTGAAATCGCATATGAGGACTTCGCAGGCTGTGGAGAAATGCAATCCTCCATAGCCACGGAGCGCTGTCATGACAGCGAGGGCATCACGTCGCAGGCTTACGGCATCGATAAGAGGAGCGATGTCCGCAGACTCAATGCTTGTAAAATGGGAAATAACCCTTCTGATCGCTGGTTCTGCATATTCTTGAAGAGCTATAAGATAATATAATAGGTGAGAACGATATTAGAATTATAGGCCTACAAAATAATGCTGCGCTTATTATAGCCTAAATAGGCCTGTATGGGTCATTCTATGGAAATGTCAATTTTTCTGTCCCTAGCCTTTACAAAAATATTACACTTAAACACTTTAGGGTTACAATTTCTTTACATTTTAAAATAAAACAATGTTATTTGAAAAATTACACCTTCTTGAGCCATCAATGTGGCAATATTTGATTTGTATTAATTCTATAGAATTCCACCACAGAAGTGCTCGTCCCCACAGTCATGTACAGAGGGAAAGTGCTTTATTTTGAGGCCAATAACAAGTTTTTACACCATTTAAAATACAATAAATGTATACATAACTATCAAATATATTTGATATTATATTTATAGCCTACTATAAAATATAAAAACAATTCTGTCACATTAAATACAATGTCACATGTGACAATAATAATTTGACATACATTTAATTCTGAACTAGCAAACGAACTAACCTCATTCAAGCACTTTTAACAAACCTGATTAAAATAAATAAAACATAATCTCCTTATTTGTTGTATTATTGTTATTATTAGGTAACTCTGACTACATTATGCTGAAAATTTTTTAGAAATAATATTTCATAAAACCTTTGAAATTGCCAAAGTAAGGTAACACCGCAGTGACAAAAAAAGGTACATGCCGTCTTAATAATAAAAATAAATAAAATAATAAATAAATGCACAAAAAATATACATTTTTATTTATATTTTAAATTTTTAGTAATCTTAATAATGTCGTGTAAGTTTAAATGTTAGAAAAATAAATACATAAAGACATCTTGCCATACCAAAATGGGACGTTTCTGTAGAATGACCCGTATAATAAATCAACAGATCCTACTTACCACTATGTGTCTGCGGATATCTAGAGGGGTTTAGAAGGGCATCGAGGCAGTGAAGTAGATCCATGCAATCCTCGGGGAACCGATCTTGCAAGGCATCTATCAGATGTTGAACATAGCGTTCCCTGGCTTTTTTGAAAGCTTGAATGGAGCGGTCGCTTGAATTGGTCACTTTGACATCCTTGTATGTGCCGTCTTTATAGCCCGCCTGGAATGTCTCCTCTTCTGGACCTGGGACATCTCGTAACTGTGTAAATGCCGCGACAGATGCTTGCACTATTGGTCGGATGCTGGAAAGATTGACATTGTCTTTCTGAAAAACTAAATTCAGTTTTGTCATCACTGGTAGTAGATCGGCCAGTGCGTGAGTCAGGGCTATGAAGCTGTAGGTCTGGATTTGACCAAGCAGCCCTTGTGCTTGGGCATTTCCTCCCACGGCCTCTTCATGAAGTTCCATGGCCACAGCTGCCCAGTTGTGCTTCATGGCCTCCACAGCCCTGTGTAGGGATAGCCAGCGCACTGCGCACGGCTGCTTGAGGCTGACCATGTCCTCATCACTGAGTGCAGCTGTTAATTGGCGGAGCCGGGATGTTCTGGTGGCAGAGTGTCTGTAGAAGGAGTACACTGAGGAGATCGTGTTTTTGTAAGCTCTGATGTTTTCCACAGCTTTCGCTGCGTCCAGCGCAGCAAGTGCAGCCCTGTGGGCAACGCAGTGCACCTGGATAGAAAAGGGATTCGCTTGCTTAAACAAAGCACCCACCCCACCATGCCTTCCCATCATTACACTTGCACCATCTGAACCCAGGCCAATGACACAGGACAGTGCTATATCCATTTCACGAAGCACCGCAACAACGCGATCATAAATGCATCTTGCGGTCCCGGAGTCCACATCATAATTTCCAAGAAAGCATGTCTCCACCTTTCCTTTTATTTCCAGCTTTAGATATATGATTAACTTTTTGTTCACAGTGATATTTACAGTTTCGTCAATTATTATTCCAATGAAGTCACTGTTTTTCAGTTTTTCACGGATCTGTTCCACCACGACGTGTTCTAATGCCCTCTCCATATCATCCACAGAGTCGCTGTGGCAATAAATGCCATCGGTGGTGACAAAATCTGGAGCCTCGAGAGCTTGCAGTAGCTCAGTCTGTGCTACAAAATGGTTAGATGGGAGATCATGTTTTGCCATGTGGAATACAATTTTGAGCTGAGAGCATAGTTTTTTCTTAGAAGTTTCCGTAGCCTTGTCACAGTGGCCTTTCATCGCAACCTGCTGTGGCGTTAAATTGAGCGCCGCAACATGGTCATTGCTCCGACTATGTTCAATGAGAGCAGACATTCTCAAATTATTCGACCCTCTTGTGAATCCGTTGCGTCGTCCTGCCTTTTCGCAGTGCGAACAGAACATTTTTTCGTTGCCATCAACTACCTCACATCTTAGCCATGGGAACTTGTCACTCCATTCCGACCGATACGCCCTACACTTCAGCTTTTTCTCTGGTGGTGGAGCTGTCTGGCTCTGGACATCTGACGCTTCAGGCATTCCTGATTCACCATCGTCCGTCGCGTCTGGCCTCTGAAAAAAGCTTTTAAGGCTAGTCTGCCTGGGCCTGGCCATATTTGAAACGTCTCACTCAATCGTTCGTTGTTTATGTCTATATTACAGCCGTTTTAGGCGTGCGCTTTATTTGAAATGCAGCATGCGATGTTGTTTAATAACATTCAAATGGTAGAGCCTGTTCCTTTATAACATAGCCAAAGGTCGGTGTATTTTTGCTTTATACATTTTAGGCTTATTCTCAAATTCAGATTGTGTTAGGGGGGCAGGATTATTAGGCAATTTTAATCGGACAATTTGACCGGAGAGATTTAATTTTGTCGGACATTTCATTTTTTTCCCGGCCAATGTCCGGTAATTACTGGACAACGGAAACCCTGAAATATATATATATATATATATATATATATATATATATATATATATATATATTTTTTTTTTTTTTCTGGATGTACTGATTTTTAAGCTTCAAATATTTGCAATAGGCTTGCCACGATATAGATATAATACCGGTTATGAGGAACAAAATCGGCAGAGATGGGAGTAAGTCACACATGTTAAAGTCAAAACAAAGTTAATCAAGTCTCAAGTCCCAGTGCACAAAAAAGTCAGTTCCTGATAAGGATCAAGTCAAGTCACAGTACCAAGTTTGCGGCTTGTCAAGACAAAAGCTTGTCTGTTGTATTCTTCATACAGCACTAAATAAGTGTCTTTATACAAATAAAATGTATATTGTGGCAACTACACTTGTCCCTTCATGTTATGTCTAAACGTCTGGAAACTTGACCAATGTCTTCAATATTGGGATATAACAAAGTAAAAACATTTAATTATAATCGTCACACAGCTTTATTCCTAAAACTTGTTTTATTAAATTGTATTGTAAGTACATTAAAAATTAACTCAGGCTTTTGTTTGTCATTAAAAATAATGGAGACCGATAAAAAAAAAAATGTTTTACGGGCGATTTCTTTTACTTTTGCTCCATCTAATGGAAAAAATGAGTACTATAGACTTCATATCTTTAAAACGGCTAATAGTTTGTAATTATAATTATTATAATATTGCTGAAATGAATAAAACCAATCAAGTTTCTTCAAATTTACTTGTTCTCCATTTGTAAAAAGTTGAGACGATTGACATTTTTTATCTAATCATTTGGATATATCAGGTACACAGTACATGCATGTTTTTTTTTTCTCAAAACAAGACATACAAAGGAAAAAGGTTTGACATCAATTGCATTAAACTACACAATATTAACAATTAATTTGATCTGTTGACAACTAACCTGTCGTGTCCTACACCCTTTTGAACTCAAACTTAAGACATTTACTAAATTAGAATGCCTACAGTTCACGAAACCTTTGGATTGTAGTCTCGTCTAGAAAAGACAGATAAGAGTTTGTTATCATCAAGATAATACATTTAGCCTACACAAAAAAATGTGGTAAAAAAATAGGTGCCTTCCAATCGCACACAAAAAAAGAAAATATTATTATATTTTTTATATTATATTAGTAATGTCTTTCAATATAGCATTGCAGTATAACTTAGAATAATCTAACTTTTTATGTAAATAACTTTAACAAATTAGGGTCAGTCTTCAATAGAAAAAAAAATATTACAATTATAAGCACAAAACATTATCATATTTGCAAATTTCACTAAATTAAATGTCAGTAATTTTTAAATACCAATGAGTTGTTGTCATGGTGAAATCTCCAAACATTTGGTATCTTTGAAAATCCCCGAATGTGCTCTTTAAAGGGATAGTTCACTTTCACTGAAAATTCTGTCAGCATATACTCACCCTCAAGTTGTTTCAAACCTGTATGAATTTCTTTCTTCTGCTGAACACTAAAGAAGATGTCGGCTTCTTCGGTCAAAAGTGACCGAAACTATTTACGTTTTGAATTTTTAAATTTTTTTGCTTCATCGGAGGGGGATGAAACTTGGTGACTTTTGTTGTATTACCTATGTGATCACACAAAAAAATCAAGGAGATGATTTGGATATGTTAAAGGGTCGTAAAAAAATAGTCACACTTAGCTTCCTCCCGGTCAAAAATGACCGACATAGGAAATGAATGGGAAATACGAAAAAATAGGAAAACTCAGAGAAACTTTTGCTGGTACAAACTACAGATCAGCCACTGTGCAGAAAAAAAGTTTACAGCAATGAAGGGGTGACACTCCAAAACATCAAGAGTGCAAATAAGACACCCCCCCCCCACACACACACCCCCCCACGCACACAAACACACACACACACAGATAAACTGGCAAGACTGCAACAGCAAATTTTTAGAATATGCAAAATAAAATCAATAAATGAAAAAAAAAAACTCTCACTCAAATGCACGCACACGCACACATACACACACACACACACACACACACACACGCACACACAAAGAGAGAGAAATGGACTGGTAAGACTACAACAGCAAATTTTGAGGATATGCAAAAATAAATAAATAAACAATACAAAAGACTCTGCTCAAATGCACACACACACAAATCATAATCAAATTACTAAGCAACCACTGAATGGTACAACACAAAATAGGTATCATTTTAAAGCTTAGAATCTCATCTTTTTAATGCATCTAATCACTTCGATCAACTCCTAAAGAGTGCGGAGTAATCCCTCTAAAATCCCTCTGAGTGTACCACCCACAGGCGCCACCTAGCTTCGAAAATAATAATAATAATAATATTTTTCAAAAATATTACCATGATCAACTTAAAATAGGTGTCATTTGAAAGCTTAGAGTCTGAAATTTACAATGAATGTAGCCAATTTGATAAACTCCTAAGTAGTGCTGAATTATTTGCTGATAAATAGAAAAAAATGTTTTCATAATTTATGAAGTACTTTTTTGTATTACATACTGCAATATGTCAAAAACATCATACAGCTCAGATAATCATGTGTCATATGTCATTTGAAAGGACTCAATGAGTAGAATACAACAAGCATAATTGTTTCGGGCTTTTTACTAAGCTTGAGCAAGGTTTTGTACAAGAAGCCCCTCCAGATACATTTGTAAATCATAAATGGATGCTTAATTTAGGACACATTTTCGCCCGTAACTTCATGAAACATGCTCAGATTGTGGAGAATGACACATCATTATTTACAGCAGATTCGTATGATTAAAATGAGTCCAAACTCAACATAATCCGTCACTCAAAACTAAAGATATTCATCGTGGAGTTCTAACACAAAAAAACCCCACAGAGGCACGTAGCCAAGCAAGGTAGCTTAGACTTGGCCTTTTCACTCATATCTTCATGAAACATACAGCGATCATGAAAAATGACACATCGTTATTTACAGCAGGAGCTCACGATTAAAAAGAGCCCAAACTCAATATATTCCGTTAATCAGATCTAAAGATATTCCTCATGGCTATCTAACACAAAAAAATACCACGGACGCACCTAGCAAGTATATACTGATGAAGCACTCGTGTTTGTTTTTCGCTTATAACTTCGTGAAGCATGCACAGATTGTAGAAAATTGCACAACATTATTTTCAGCAGACTCTCGCGATTACAAAGAGCCCACACTCAACATAATCCATCAATCAGATCTAAAGATATTACTAATGGAGTTGTAACACACGAACCCCCACAGGCGCACACAGAGCCTTGTTTAAAGATGGAGAACTGATGTCGCGTTTTAACTCATAACTCAACGAGCCATGCATAAATTGTGGAAAATTGCACATCGTTATTTACAACAGATTGTTACGATTAAAAAGAGCCCAAACTCACCATAATCCATCACTCAGATCTAAAGATATTCCTCATGGACTTCTAACACATGAAGTTGCACAGGCGCGCCAATGAGTTAGCAGTAGCAGTAATGCTATGTTTTTTGACGTGACGTTTCAGCTCATATATCCATGAAACCTGCATGGATTGTGAAAAATCGAACTGCTTTATTGACAGCAGATTCTCACGATTACAAAGAGCCCAAACACAACATAATCCATTGCGTTGATCACGAGATATACCTCACAAAGTGATGCATACTTGCCTAAAAAAACATGTCTCTCATCTTTCCGGGATGCAATGTGTTTTCCAATGTTCCCGGAACCATCCGTGTTTTTTTTCAAAAGTGGAATAACACAAAATATGTATCATTTTAAAGCTTAGAATCTCAGCTTTTTAAAACATCTAACCACGTCGATCAACTCTAAACGTGAGCCGACTAGTCCCTCTAAACCGGAGTGTACCGTCCGCTGGCGCCACCAAGCTGCGAAAATACGCATTATCATATTTAAAAAAAATATTGCCTTGATTAACACAAAATAGGTGTCATTTGAAACCGTAGAGTCTGTACTTTACAGTGAATGTAGCCAATTTGAAAAACTCCTAAATATTGCTGAGTTATTTGCTGATAAATATACTTTTATTTTTTTGATAATCTAAAAAATACTTTTTTGTACTATGTACTGCAATGTTTCAAAACATAATACAGCTCATGAAACATTCACAGATCGTTGAAAATGGCACATCATTTTTTACAGCATATTATTATAATTAAAATGAGCCCAAAATGAACATAATCTATTGCGTTGATGACAAGATATTATCCACGGAGGAACAATATAGAAAATGCCCATCAGAGGGCGTGAATGACTGAACAAAAAGGCTATCTTGGTTCCAAATGCTATAACTTTTGATTCCTTTATCCAATCACCACAAAATTTGATTCAGATGCAGCTCACATGTAGCGGGACTTCACCAAAAAATAATTTTCCTCCTACCTTATTTCCTTCCTGAGTTATTCCATGTCAAACAAGAAAGATATGCAAAATCATAATATCAATTGCATATATATTTTGTATTTTATCAGCAGTTTCTCAGCAGGAGAATGTCCAAAAGTAATGTAATTTATATTTTTTAAAAATTTGAAAAGTGTTCTATCAAATGATACCTAACTTTTGACTTTCATTGGTATAGTTTTGGAGTTATGAGTCTTTAGTTTTGTGTATGTCACTCAGAAAACAACTATTTTTTATTTCCTTCCAAATGTGTGAGGACTAAACAAAAAGGCTACCTTTGTTTCAAATGCTATAACTTTTGATTCCTTTATCCAATCACCACAAAATTTGATTCAGATGCAGCTCACATGTAGCGGGACTTCACTAAAAAATAATATTCCTCCTACCTCATTTCCTTCAAGAGTTATTCCATGTCAAACAAGAAAGATATGCAAAATGCTAATAAAAATTATATATATATTTTGTCTTTTATCAGCAGTTTCTCAGCAGAAGAATGTCCAAATGTAATGTAATTTATATTTTCAAAAAATTTGAAAAGTTTTCTATCAAACGATACCTACCTTTTGAGTCTCCTTGTTATAGTTTTGGAGTTATGAGTCTTTACTTGTATGTGCCACTCAGACAAAACAACTCTAAAAATGGCTTCAGGGCTTAATCATAATGCAAAACCTGATACTTATCTAAAAAAAAAAATAAATAAATAAAAAAGTAGTCTTTTAGAATATCTAAATATATATCGAAATTAAAAAAACGAATAAGATAGAGAAATCGTGTCTAAAACAACAATAGGAATCAAAAAGCCTTTCTATGTATTTATATAGGAAGCTATGGGAGCCTACAGGCGGTTACAGGACATCACACACATTTATATATTTTTACAGCCACTAGATGGCGCTCTTCTCACTTGAAATTTTTTTTTGTTTGAAGGCCAAGACTCTATTTTTATGTGAAATGTTGCATTTATTGAAAAAAATAAAATAAAATAAAAAATTATATATTAATTCTAATGGAAAAAATAGCTAATAAAAATTATATAATTAATGCAAAGTATCATAAAAATCTTTAAAAATTCTAAATAATAAAGAAAAAATATTATTGAACAAAAATATATTTGAATGGTTTTCCTGGGAAAAAAAAAAGTTAAATTTTAAGGCTTCGGTCACTTTTGACCGAAAGGAAGCTAAGTGTAACCCCTAAACGAAGAAGCCGTGAGACTGGTCCAATTGACTTCCATAGTATATATATTTTTCTTACTATGGAAGTCAATGGGACCAGTTAACTGATTGGTTACTGGAATTCTTCAAAATATCTTCTTTAGTGTTCAGCAGAAGAAAGAAATTGATACAGGTTTGAAACAACTTGAGGATGAGTATATGATGACAGAATTTACATTTTAAAGTGAACTATCCCTTTAAAGGACATCCAGAATGTGACATGTTGTCAAAAAAATTCACTAAAATATTATGTCCACTACACAGGACACAATTCTATTCCTGGGTCCCATGAGGATATGTACATTTACATAAAATGTTGTTTACATAAACGTTTTATGTAAATGATTGCGCTTCAATTATTATAGAAACATGGCACAATTGGGAGGTGTGAGTTCTGTTACCAAATGGAGGCATGTCCAGAAAATCCTTCACAAGCTCCATTCTCCACAAATAAATGACACTGACACTCCAGTGGCAAGTCCCGAGGAATCTTTTATGTCAAATGAACGAACATGTGATGAAGACAAGATCTGTGAGAACACAGACAACAACATTGACCTTGACAATGACAGTATCATTGATGATTATGACCAATTCACTGACTGTAATAGCAACTTCAGTGAGAACGAAGATTTTTTCAGTGACACACCTGACACTGGCAACTTTGATGACTTGCCAGATGAACTGCGTCAATGGGTTGTAGAGTCTGGAGTGACACAAAATGCAGCTGACAGCCTACTTAAAATTTTACATAAACACATACCCTCTCTCCCAAAATGTGTAAGAACTCTAATTAAAACGTCACATTCACATAAGGTGAAAACAATTGATGGTGGGGAATATGTCCATTTTGGAATATTGGAACATTTACTCCAAAAGAGAGATGGATTGCTGTCGCAAACTGACACAATCAAATTGCAGGTGAATGTAGATGGACTGCCATTATTTAAAAGCTCTCAGAAGCAACTTTGGCCAATTTTAGGAAAATGTTCTTTTGAAAAGGATCCATTTGTTATAGGTGTCTTTTGTGGAAACAGCAAACCACACAATCCAAACCAATTTCTTCAAGACTTTGCTGAGGAGGTTTCCACACTAGAACAAGGTTTCACTGTTGATGAGAGGATGTTTCATCTGTCCCTGGACTGCTTCATTTGCGATGCTCCAGCACGATCATTCTTAAAGCAAACAAAGGGACATGGAGGCTATAGTGGTTGCGATCGCTGCACGCAGGAGGGATCCTATGTGGGACGAAAAATGACGTTTCCCGAAACACATGCCACCCGGAGAACAGATGATTCATTTGCTGAACTTCGTGATGAAAATCATCACAGAGGTCACTCCATACTCACCACATTACATTTGGGAATGGTCACACAATTCGTGCTGGACTATATGCATGTTGTTTGTCTAGGTGTGACCAGGAAGATGCTTAACTTTTGGACCAAAGGCAACCTAAAATACAGACAGAGCTCCCATAAGATAAAAGCCATCTCAGAAAAACTTGTAGGGATGTCAAAGCACATACCTTCTGAGTTTGCGCGAAAGCCAAGGTCACTCTCGGAATTGGATCGTTGGAAAGCTACAGAGTTTAGGCAGTTTCTCCTGTACACTGGTCCAGTAGTACTGAAAGATGTTCTCCCAACCCCCCTTTACAACAACTTCCTTTCACTGTCCATCAGCATCTATTTGATGCTTTCTCCAACCCTGTGTGCCCATTACTGCAATTATGCAGATAACCTGATTAGGTACTTCCTTGAACAGTTCGGGACCTTGTATGGGGTTGAGGAGATGGTCTACAATGTCCACTCTCTGTGTCATCTGGCAGATGATGTGAGGAGGTTTGGTCCCTTAGACTGTGTGTCTGCATTTTGCTTTGAAAACTTCCTGGGCCAGCTTAAAAGAAAGGTAAAAAAACCACAACACATTCTCCAGTAAATGACACGTGTTGTTGAGAGACAGTCCACACAGAACAAGTCCACGTACCAACCAGATAAACCCAAACTCGGTGGAAATCACTCAAATGGCCCAACAGTGCAAGACGGTGCATCAAGACTGCAATACAAAACGGTCACACTTAAAAATGCTATAATAAAATGTAGGACAGGAGACAACTGCGTGATGATTGGTGGACAACTTGGCTTGTTTGAGAACATTTTGCATGACACCACCACAGAAGAAACTTTCATTCTGCTGAGAAGGTTTCTGGATCTGGCGCCACTGTACACAGAGCCAATTATCTCTACAGATATTGGCATCTACACAGCTTGTGAGCTTGCTGCAGAGGTTAAACTGTACAAGCTTTCTGATATTGAGGCCAAATATGTTTTGCTTCCATTTGGTTTGAAATGGGCAGCAACCCCATTGCTACATTTATACTGAAGCTTCAATTCAATCAGTTCTACACGTTGACCTCAAGTGATTCTGTCAACAAAAAAAACTAAAAATACAACAACAAAAAATACAAAAAGATTCAACTGAAATAAAAAGATTATAATGTACATAGTTCTACAAAATAATGTACATAAATCTCAATTATTTGGCATATGTACTGCATCAACACAAGATGCCAAACTACACTGGTTTAAAAAAGCAAGTAGGTATTTATCAGAAGTAATTATATTAGTACATATTTTTCATTTTGACAATATTAACCATTCTAAATAATTCTTTCTAATCTTTTCTTTAATGCATAAGATGAACTCACCATTTTTCCATGTCGTGGATTTCTTGGAACGGGGAGATGTGGAAGTAGTTAGCAGTAGGTGGATGGCTGGTGAGGATGCTTGCTATTGGCCACCTTATAAATTTCCCAATTATATAAAAAGAGCTCAGCTGCAACATGAAAAACCAGGAGCAGACTGGGAAGCATACAAAGTCCGCTCACTGTACAAAACAAGTAAGTCATTTAGAAAATCTTGCTATACAGTTGAGGTTCATTCACTATTCACTAATGGAAACGTATATTTTTCATATTCTATGCAGAAGTCAGTTCACAGCAGTGGCAGAAATTAACATTTGCTATTAAGGGGTAATATTTGCAACCTTAAATTGATTTCCAGGGGCATTTTCACCTATATATGGACATTTGTAGATTGCATCACCTTTTATGTCAAATTCTAACATTCAAATTAAATTCTATTAGAATAATTACACAATACCACTGTTACCAGTCAAATTAAATCATTAAATCAAAATTCATCTTTGCAGTGCAGAGGTGACACAGAAGCGGCATCAGAACTGGCATTAATATATTTACACTGAATTTACAATTGCAAATAAAGCTATGAGATTGTTAAATATTAACTGATTTCTAATTTTAAAGTTCTTATTAAAGGGTACTTTAAATGTGAAACTAAAACTGCCAGTAGGCGGCGGCAAGTCACTGTCTTAATAAGTGAGTTGAGGGAGTCATTCATTCAACCGATTTGTTCAAAAAGCTGATTCATTCGGGAAAGAAACAAGTGATTGTTCATTGATTGATTGTTCATTGAATCATTAAAATGATTTGTTCAAAACGCGGATTCCATTCAAAAATCATCACTGTCTGTTGCATTGAGACTCTGCTATGGCTTCATTTTGAAATTCTTGTCGGCGAAATAAAGGGAAAACAAACAATATTGACAATATTTATATAACTCACAATATTAATTTATTGTTAATTTAACTGTTATATAAAATATCACATTCTTATTTTATAAGTAAAAATAAGACTTTTTATTGATCCGCCCTGATAAACTACGATGGAACCATGTTTATCGAATAAATTCCTCGATGTGCAATAAAAAAAAGTATGTCATATAACTGGAGCAACGCCGATTGTAGGCTACAGTAGCCTACATGTTTTGAATGTTCCGAAATGCCTGACCAAAGTCTGTCATCAAAGTTACAGTGCGAGCGTTTCACTCGCGTATAGTAGGCCTAGGCCTAATCATCAATGACAGAATTTTTTTTTTTTTGGGTGAAGCATCCTGTTCAGGGCAGAAAAAATAACTGAATGTACGTTTCGCATTCAAATGAATTAAATAATTTTGCTTATAAATGTTTACTTGTTCTATCCCGCTTTGAGGAAAAACATATTTTTGGTAAATTTCCATTGCGCCCCTATAAAGATCTTACTACGCACCGAAATCACTTCAGCTTCACGATTGCAAATGTTCAATAAATTCAGTTAAATAGGCTACACAATTAGTTCATATTAAGTAAGTGACTTACATACATCCCGCGAAAATAGTTCCAAAATAACGCCACAGCAGAACGGTGGTTGCGCACCTGAGTCTCCACACAATAGACTAGAGTGATGCGAATCGTTTGAATTTGAATGATTCAATGAGTCACTCCTTAAGACTTGACACCACTTTTGAGGTTTTCGATTCACATTTGTCAACATAAACATAGATCAGCATGCATATAGTGCACACAAATATGTTAAATTCAAACTCTAATGTGGATGTTAAAAAAGACATCAAATTGACATCAAACATATTATAACAATTGACTGGTAACCCTGTAAATGTGGTAGGCCTATTACAATTATTTAATTTCATCCAATGTATAATAATTAATTGTATCACTATAAATTAAAAAAAAGCATAATATACAATACTTTACAGCAAAAATGCTTTGTCATTTATGAAATTGTAATGAATTACAGTTCAAGTTAATCAACAAATCAGTATAATTTTGGTTAAAAAAAAAATCACTCCACTGCTTCTATTTCAGCATGGGTATGTAAATTTCGGTCAGAAATTGTTATTTTTTTATTAAGTTAAAGTCCAACCCACAGCAATTTTACAGTTGGACACAAATCCAACGCACAGTTCAAAAGGAGAAATAGTTTGGGGCCTCGTTAAGAAAAATGCTATTTCAGGCTGAGAAAGAATTCATGCAATAATTATACACACAAATCATTGATGTGAATGTGATGTCCAAATGATATCAATTTGACTTCTAAACCATGACATTGATTTGATGTCAACTGAATTTCAAACATACCTGCATATACATAAAAACAATTTTAATGTTTAACAATAGTAACTTTCTCTTTTAACATAATTAACACTGGAAGGCATTGACTTCCAAAACGGACCTTAAAATGATATGCAGCATCTTGATCAAGTCTTTTGACGTAATTGATATCAAGGGAATGTTAATTATGTGTTTATGTCAATAAAAGCTAAATTTGGCAAAAAATATACTAGATTTAATTAGGTTCTTTATATAAAGCATTTGTGTATATTTAGAAGTTAAGGAATCCACAGACAGCTGTTAATTCATCAATAATAGATTTGTTGTGTGGACTTTGTGACTATTTGCTGAAAGTCTAAATAACTTTAAATCTTTTAATATTTAGTTTCACCTTTGTGTCTTAAGAATTTTTAATTTGTAGAAATGTGATGACAAATGTTCAGCTTATGATAGCTCACAGAGTACTGGTTTATTGTTCTGTAGCAGATTATGAGAAAGCCAGACAGAAGGCCAAAAAGGCTGAGACATCCTCTTGTCTCAGTTCAGAAAATGACACCATGGGAAAAGTTAATCGCAAAAGGAAGTAAGTTTCTTCGCTTTCGCATTGATTATAAAACTTACACAGGAGAAAGAAGTGGGAATGTAGAGTGTGAAATTTCAGATTACAAAAAATCTAGGACTAAAGGTTCACTATGTGACTTATCTACACCAGACCAAACTCACGGTACCCTGATCAGGGCCACTCTTCTGAAGAAGAAGTACATAAAAGAAGAAAGGGCTCTGTACCAGTTCCACCACTCCGACCATCCCCACCATCCCCTCCATCCCCACCATCCCCATCATCTCTGCTGTCGACACAAATTTCACCAGCCCCGCCTATTCCCCCTGCACCACCTGGCCCACCAGTACCAGTTCTGTCAAGAAGGCAGACAATTACACGTAAGCACTGCATGATTTCAGGTTTTTACGTCTCATGAAAAGAGGATATTGTTGTATTAGTTGCAGAACAATTGTAAATTAACAGTAAATTAATGATTACAATGAGATTTTTTTACTTTTTTCAAGATTTCATATTTTCTCTGTCTCTATCTCTCCAGCAACAGAACGTCAAATAATAAGTCAACTAGAACACCTGAAAGGGGAGGTTGCTGTTATCAAACAATTGCTTTTAAAGCTCACAAAAGAGAGCTCTGTAGTTGCAGACCTGCCAGAGGGTGTCCATTTGCCTTTGCAAAATATGATAGACCTTCAAAATTTAGAACTCCAACTGAAGGATGAGGCGTGCTACAGTGCAATGGTACACTTGGTTGTATTAAATATTTGGTTCTTGATAAGTTGCTTTTCATAAAAGAGCCTGCTAAATGAATAAATGCATTTAAATAAAGTTTTGTACTTTTTCACTACAGTTTCATTATAGCTGTCCTGTGAATACACTGATGTGTTACTGCTTTAATTTAGGCAAAGTATCTGGCAACAGTTGGGGGTACAAGCCCAACCTCCAACACCAGGCGTATCCTGGTCTGCATGCTGACCACTCCACTTGCCCAGCAACTGTGCTGGAAGGGCTCTGGCCAGAAGATGGCCTTTGGGGAGATGTTGGTCTGCAAAGCAGTTATAGGTGCAGTATATAATGTTTATATGTGATAAGCCCTTATAACAGGAATTAAAAATATTTTAAAAATGGGAAGGAAAAATCAGTAGTCAGGTGTAAATGTACAGTAAATGAACAATGACTGATCTATCTCCATGTTTCCTGTACCCAGTAATCCTCGTTTGTTTGTCAGCCCAATGCATTTTAGCATAATCCTGGAGATTTTTCAGTTCTAGGGCCTTTGTTACAACTACAAAATGTACTGTATGTTGTTTAAACATAAATATTAAAATATTAACAAATTAATTTACTCATTCACTGTGTAATCTAAATGCTGATCCATTAGTCTAATTTTCTATACCAATAAACAGTAACACTTTATAATAACGTTCAGTTGTAAGTCATTAGTTGCAAGTGGTTAGTTAATGATACTAATCATTTAAAAAAACATTCATAAATGATTAGCAAGTGATGTACATTTTATGTATGTTTTGTAAATTTTGTTACAAGTCATTTACAAGTGATTAGTAAATGATTAACTAATTATTTACAAAACATGACTTTGCGTTTCATAAATGTTTAATAAATTATGTTACTTTTTTTGTATGTTTTGCTCACATCAGGTTAAAGACTCCATGTGTTTCAGAGAAGACAGCTGTCTATAGTCAGCACTTATACTGCAGTACACACTACAGTGTTCAACACCTGTTATAGATAATGTCTAAACGCATGAATAAATCATTTACAACACTACAGCATTACGTAATCTACGAATGATGTATAACACATTTACAAGTGATGAATAGTTTACACTTTAGATTAGGGGATGCAGAAAGTGTTGTAAATGATTTATTCATGCGTTTAGACATCATTGTGTTGAACACTGTTACTTACCTGTTGCAAATTATCTGTACGTGTATACAAGGCATTTACAACACTTTCTGCACCCTCTAATTGCTACGTACATACAAAAATAAAAACATTTATTAAACATTTATGAAACGCATGTTCATGTTTTGTAAATGATTAGTTAATCATTAATCACTCAATTGTAAATGACTTATAACTGAATCTACAAAACATACATACAACAATTAACAATTGTTTCATAAATAATTAGGTAATCATTTACTAATCACTTGTACATGACTTGTAACAGAATTTACAAAACATACATAAAATGTTAGTATATCACTTGCTAATCATTTATGAATGTTTTGTAAACGATTAATTCATCATTAACTAACTACTTATAAATTACTTACAACTGAACATTATTATAAACCACAGGTTTCTCATTGACCTATTCAGTCATTCTCTCAGTTGAGCATTTATAAATAGCAACTGGAACAATCAGAAGACGTTTCCTCAATCAAAGTGCAGGTTGAAACATTTCTTAGGTTGAAATGGCTTAACAGTACTTGAACAACCCTTATTTTGTTTTTAACATTTGTATTTAATTGATCCTTTCTCGCTTAGATGCTGTGACAAAAAGCAGCCAAGCCACTGCATGTGAAGTGGAAGCCACCATAAAAACGTGGCTCCGTAATGCCAGGGACAGAGATGGGGGAAGGCAAGGAAGGGCCAGAACTGCAGCTACTGGTGCCCCTGAGGGGATTGGTTTTTAATTTACTTTGATTTAAGTGTTCTGTGTTTCTGTTTTTGTGGTTATTGCTGTTTTAAACTGTATTATTATTAATTATAATTATTATTGTCAGTAAATAAATAATTATTTTCTAAAAACATGACCCTCGATTTATTGCTGCTAACAAGTTCAATTGTTCTGCATAATAGGGGTGTACCTACACTCTGTGTGCTCAAACTTTAAACCTGCACCCACAGTGTGCCCACATCCAGCCCACATGAGGGCCCGCTCTAATTTGTATGGGCCAGCCCAAAGTCTGCCCACACTTTGGGCTGTCCCACTAGGGCCCCACCTGGACCCCATAGTGCGGGGCCCACACGTGCCCCGCATTTCACGCCGGTATCTGGGCCCACAGTGGGCTGCCCACAATGGCCCGACATGGGCCCCTATAAGGGTTTGCTGTGGGCCCACAACTGGCCCCAATGGGGGCCCACTCTATTTACTGTGGGCCTGCCCACAGTCAGCCCACACTTTGGGCTGTCCCACTGGGGCCCCACCTGGGTCCCAAAGTGTGGGGCCCACACGTGCCCCGCATTTCACGCCGGTATCTGGGCCCACAGTGGGCTGCCCGCAATGGCCCGACATGGGCCCCTATAAGGGTTTGCTGTGGGCCCACAACTGGCCCCAATGGGGGCCCACTCTATTTACTGTGGGCCTGCCCACAGTCAGCCCACACTTTGGGCTGTCCCACTGGGGCCCCACCTGGGTCCCAAAGTGTGGGGCCCACACGTGCCCCGCATTTCACGCCGGTATCTGGGCCCACAGTGGGCTGCCCGCAATGGCCCGACATGGGCCCCTATAAGGGTTTGCTGTGGGCCCACAACTGGCCCCAATGGGGGCCCACTCTATTTACTGTGGGCCTGCCCACAGTCAGCCCACACTTTGGGCTGTCCCACTGGGGCCCCACCTGGGTCCCAAAGTGTGGGGCCCACACGTGCCCCGCATTTCACGCCGGTATCTGGGCCCACAGTGGGCTGCCCGCAAGGGCCCCATTCGGGCCCCAAAGAAGCATGTTTGCTGGGAAGGAGCCGTCTGCTCTCTATTCGTTCACGCGGTACTTTGATGTCATTCACTGATCGGTGACTTCGACGTAGCGCGCGTAGTGCAAGCCTAGGGTTCGGTTCGGTGGAAAAAAAATTCTGAGGTTCGGCAGAAACCGAACCCCGTTAAAAAGCCCAATATTCGAATCCTGGATTCGGTGCATCCCTACTTATAAATGTGGCATTCACACGGTTTGCTCTGTTGAATATAATCCATCACTGCTGCAATCAAGCCAATAATGACAGCAATCGATGGTCAATACTTGTAAAAAACATGATAATTGTGAATACAGATAAAAATATGATGCTGTTTTGTTTAAACCTGTGATAACTGTAGTGTGTAACCTTTTATTATTGTCATTTATTTTTTTAAATAATTTCACAAAATACAGTAGGAATGTATGCTTCAATGCGGTTTGTGTTTCAGGAATTTGATGATGAACTAATAAACACTTCCGCTACATAGGTCATACGTGAGAGGGTTCAACTGTCTGCAGTTTCCCCTTCAGAGGGAGATGTTACAGTTCAGCTTCACTATCCGGATGGTCTCGGAAACACACATCTCCAGCTGCAGAACACTATACGAGTGACAGACAGCTGATATGCACATCTGTATTGTACAACCCCAAATCAGAAAAAGGTGGGACATTTTGTAAAATGCATTAAAATCAAGAATCTGTGATTTGTTAATTCTATTTAAACTTTTTTTAACTGACAAAAGTACAAAGAAAAGTTTTCCAATGTTTTTTGTGTGTGGGGTTGTAATATATACAATGATACCTGATCTTTTGTGAATGTGTTCATGTCTTGTCTTAGATTGTGAAGCGATTGCTTTGATGAGTCAATCTCAAACATCTGTGGAACGTTTGGAAACTCAATCACCGTCATCTTGGCCAAAGAACATGTGTTGTGTCTTATACAGTAACAGTACAGTACGTGTGATCACATCTGTCCTGATGTTAATATGTTTCATAGAATTACCTGCATCACAAAGACCCACAGCTGGCAGCATCTTTAGGAAGGTGTGTGTGTTATCTTTCCAGACGGCCACTTGATGTTAACCCAGTCCTCCTTTACAAGTCTATTCCGTCGCAAGATATTGAATATTTCTCATAAATAAAAATCAGCAAAAATATTGTTTTCCAAAATAAGTGTTGTAGTTTAACCATCAGGACAGCAGTGGTGTGTGAACTGAGTTTGGTGACACTATAGTGTGTGACAGTGAAGTTATTGACTGTTTTCGTAGTAACGCTATTAACTGGGTTAGTTGATTTACTGCCCAAAATAACGCTCTCGTCATACTGTTAAATAAAGCATTGCAATGTTTCAAGAATGGTTCATTTATTGTTCATAGCTTGTATAAAAACAATTGAACTGACTGAACGGTTTGCATTGATTTAAACACTTTAAATGTGTAAAAACTCGAACCTTTCGGCAGCGAATCACAACAGACGCAGGAGCGATTGTGTAAAACTGTAATAAATCATTTTTATGTGACAGTACAATAAGAACTGAATATAGTTTTGAGAAAAGCACAGATACACACCGTCACTCATCGTGACTCACACACACACTGATCTTTCTGTGTGTATGAGGATTCATTACACACATTTATTCTGATGTTATTTTACTGTAGTATTAATGTAATGAAGAGACAATAAGAGACTCTATAACATCTCAGAGTTACTGATTTATCATGCAGCCCAAAGCATTATGGGTAGAATCTCTTCAGGCTATTCTCATTCATCAACACAGTTTCACTGATGATCCAGAATAAACCCTAAACCCAGGATAGAGTGTGTGTGTGAATGTGGTCTGGACTGTGTGTATGAGGCTCATTGTGTTTCTGTCGACGCTGTAGAAGGACAGAGTTCCTGCACTGTGATCCACATACACTCCTATTCTACTGTGACCCACACACACTCCTGTTCTCCTGTGATCCACACACACTCCTGTTCTGCTGCTGATGGGCTCTACAGGGAGTTTAGTCTCTATGCTATTGTGTCTGAATGAGTAACTGTCAGGAGAGCAGAACAAACTCCAGGACTGATCATTATCTCCAAACACACACTCATAACC